>LGRX02011649.1:0-11638 GCA_001247695.2 Cymbomonas tetramitiformis | reverse complement strand
CCCTTGTATGATGAACAACGCAAGGCGTGCACCCTTGGATGACGGCAACGCACGGCGTGCACCCTTGGATGACGGCAACGCACGGCATGCACCCTTGGATGATGAACAACGCACGGCATGCACCCTTGGATGATGAAAAACGCTAGACAATTATTATTTGGAAAATAATAATTTGGGTTATTGTAGAAGCAATGCGCGCGAACCCTAAGTGTAGGGTCGCCAGGCCCGTCTGCCAGATCGATGCCACACCGTTGTCTGTGGCATCGGGACGGGGGGAGTCACCGATCACCGTGATCGGTGACACGTGACACGTCTGGGCTTGACACGAGAAGTTGGTTGTTAACAACTTTCTCAGGGAGTGTCAAGCAGCTTTTCGGAATCTCAGCCTCAGGAGCAACGCTCCATCTCTGTTCTTCCTTTCTTTTGATTCCGGAAACGTATTCGCAAAATTATTAGATATCGCGCAGCGAATATCGTATATTTTCGCTCTGTTTACGTGGATGTCTGGACAGTTGCAAGCTGGGCCTAGAGGATCGTACGGACAGCCCACGGAGAAAGACGCGGGAACGCAAACCGACATCGCAGGGGTGCGCGCGCCTTTGGAGGATCGTACAGACAGGAGGGACTGGTCGCACCCAGTTTTCGTACCCTGCAAGTGCAAGTTCGACTGTCCGTACTGGGACCCGCGTGATCCGTACGAAGGGTACGTTTTCCGTACGCACGGGTACCGGTGATCGAGCTGGAGGTGCCGGAAGCAGATTCTACTTTTCCGTGCTTCGTGTGCTGGGAGAGCGACGTGTTCTCTCACGCTAAGTGGCAAATTTGGGAGCCGATCCTGAACCCGCTGCGCCACAGAGACGGGTGCGCGTTCGTGAAAACCAACCTTTGCGCGATTTGCGCGGGAGAAGTGTGGGAGACAGACTCGGACAGCGTCTGGTTTCCGATCGGCAGGGGCACAACTTTTGGCCTGCGAGAAGAGCTTGGGAGACATGGCAGGTCAACGAGGAGAAGGCGGGAACCGGAGGCTAGATCAGTACCGGCGGGCGGCGGTTTGGTGTACCAGAACCAGGATCGCAGCGGTGGAGAAGCTGCTGGTGCTGGCTCATCCCTCCAGGCCAACGACGAAGAGCGAGGTGCTGGAGAATCGGAAGGACATGCTGATCGAGTTCCCGCGGCTGGAGGAGGCGATCGTGGGAGACATGCCGAGGGACCTGGAGGGCCCCACCGACGATCTGGTGGAAGTGGGGCTCCTTGAAACTGACCGGCGAGTGGTGCGCGGCGAGTGGCCACTGGGGGAGCCAGGAGGCAGGTGGGAGAGCCTGCGCGGGGTGGCAGCGAAGGAGCGACGCAGGGTCATGGCGTGGGCGACGGCGGCGAGGGACATGCAGCAGGAGACGCGGCCTGGATCGCAGGCATCTCCGAACGGGAGTGGCAGCCCCGGGTCTTCGGGGCCCTCGCCCAGAGGAGTGCTGCGCACGGAGGACGAGGTACAGCGCATGGCGGACGCGGCAGTCGCGGCGGCGCTGGTGGGGCGCAGCCCGATCAGCCAGGGCGGCAGCGGTAAGGAGCGTGATCCGCCCGTGTCACTGCGAGATGTGGCGCGGGCGTCGGCAGGGAAGCGCCGAGGGTGGTCATGGACGGAGTGCGAGCGCGTGATCACGGAGATCAGGGTGGCCGCGGCGCGCCAGGCAGCCGAGCTGGCGCGGGTGAAGCACAGCTTTGGGCGGCACCCGGCGAGGCGAGTGGAGCCATGGGAGTTCGAGCTGCTGGACAGCAAGTTCCCCGCGTGCAGGCAGGAGCAGTGCGGGCTGGAGGAGCTCCCGGAGGGCAAGAAGGTGCGCACAAAGCATCTCCATGCGTACATCGACCTCGCACTACGGGAGCTGGCGGACATGCAGCGGGCGCTGGCAGGTGTGCCGGGGATCGAGCAGCCGGTGTTCGACGAGGAGTGGGCGGCAGCGGCCACAGTGAGCAGGAAGAGGCGAGCGGTGCGGCAGCCCAGCGGGTCGGACGGCGAGGACAGCGAGAGCGAGGAGAAGAAGCGGGCGGCAGCGAAGGCGCGATTCGGGTCCCTTCGTACGGCGACGGACGAGGAGCTTCGGCGAGCGCTGGACGGCAGCCTGGCGGTGAAGGACATCACGCGCCCGCCAGGTGAGATCGCTGTGCCTGCTAGACCCTTCCTCCCCGCAGGTGGGGCGCTTAAGGGGATGGACATCCGGGTGTCGCGTCCCGGAGGCGACTACGAGGAGGGAGCCGCGGAGTGGCGACTGGACGCGAAGAGGGGGCTGGTGCTGGAGGCTAAGGCCAAGCACTGCCGTAGCTTCGACGAGTGGGACGAGACCTTCACGATGCTGGCGTGCAAGGCCCCCGAGGAGGCGCGGGACCTGCTGCTGCAGTTCCGGAAGTGGATGCGTCTCATGTCGATCAACTACTCGTGGGACCACCTCCGCAAGTTCTACGATCATCTCTGCGTGCGGATGGAGAAGGAGGCCTCCACTACCTTCGAGCTGGTGTCGTACACCGCCCATTGGGAGATGTACAAGCGGGACAAGGGCATCAAGGAGAAGGGCTACGGAGGAGGTGGTGGAGGCGGTAGCGGTAGCTGGAGCGCGGGAGGTACCGGCAGCCGCAACCCGAAGAAGCCGGGGGTGTCGGACCCGGAGCAGCCCGATGCAGGTGTGGTGAAGCCGGACAAGCCCGGTAAGCGGCGACGTGCGGACAAGCGATCGCAGAGTGCATGCTTTGATCACAACTCACAGGCGGGATGCGGGAGGAAGACCTGCAGGTTCTCTCACCACTGCGTCAAGTGTGAGAGCAAGAGCCACGTGCACTACGAGGGCCACGAGTGCACGGCGCCGGCGGGTGCCCGTGGATGACGGGATGGGCGGTGGAGCCCGGGGGAGGCCACGCCCCCGGGGGAGCCGGAAGGTGGCGGAGGGGCGCGGGGGGCGCCAGAGGGGGAGATCGGCGTGGAGCCGGAGGAGGAGCGCGCGGATGGCGTGACGATGGCGAGCGGCGATCAGGAGCCCGAGCCTGCAGGCGAGGCGTGCGAGATGCAGGTGGAGGACGCGGGGCCGTGGTGGGCACGGCTTCGGAGGCTGCTGGTAGCGCCGGTGTGGGATGCAGCGGGGGCACCGTTGCCGGCGGCGCCGGCTGCGGCGCCGGCGGTGCCCCAGGCGGGTACCGGGTGCGGTGAGCACTACCCGGCGGTGGCGGAGTCGAGGTCGGCGAGGTGGCCGGCATTGCGTGCAGCGATCGTGGAGGGCGCCAGAGTGAGGGGCCTCTCCGGTACGGGCACGACGGAGGAGGAGCGCACTCGCTTCCAGCAGGAGGTGCGCGATGTGGGAGCGCAGGTACCGCTGATGTCGGAGAGAGCGCACCTTCTCGCGGAGGCGCTGAAGGATTGGCCAGACGTGGCCTTCCTGGTGCGAGGTGCGGCATGTGGCGTCGGTTTCCCCTTTGCAGGCGAGGAGCCGGACGAGCCGTACGTCGTGGAGAATTACGTGGGAGACGAGCACGCGGAGGCCATGACCGCGGAGCTCGCGAAGGAGATGGCCGCGGGGAGGATCTTTGACGCGCGCGATTGGCTACCGCGGGGCGTGTCGGCCCTCGGGATGGTGGAGCGACTCCGCAAGGGGAAGCTCAAGTACCGTCCCGTCTGGGACTACTCGCGACCTTCTTTCGTCGGCGTCAACGACTGGATCGACCTCCAGAAGGACGAGTTCACGTCGGTCAAGGACGCGTACGCTCTGCTACGACCGGGCATGTACATGGTGAAGGTGGACCTGGAGGAGGCGTACCGATCTTTGCCTGTGGCGTCGCAATACTGGGCAGCGCAGTGCTTCCAGTGGCGCGGTGTGCGGTACATGGACACGCGCAGCCCTTTCGGGAACCGCGCGTTGCCGGGCATCTTCATGCGCTACACGCGGGCGATTGTGGCGTGGATGCAGGCGTAGGGGGTGCCGTGCGTCGGTTACTTAGATGACTTCTTCATGGTGGCGCGCACGGCACCTGAGGCTCAGGAGATGATGGACCTCATGATCGAGTTCGTGACCATGCTGGGCTTCAAGGTGAACAGAGCCAAGTGTGAGGGTCCAGCGCGACGTCTGGAGTTCCTTGGCGTGTTATTGTGCACTGATAGACAATTATTATTTGAAAAATAATAATTTGGGTTATTGTAGAAGCAATGCGCGCGAGCCCTAAGTTTAGGGTCGCCAGGCCCGTCTGCCAGAGCGATGCCACACCGTGTCTGTGGCATCGGGACGGGGGGAGTCATCGATCACTGGATCGATGACACGTGACACGTCTGGAGGCTTGACAAGAGAAGTTGGTTGTTAACAACCTTCTCATGAGGTGTCAAGCAGCTTTTCGGAATCTCAGCCTCAGGAGCAACGCTCCATCACTGTTCTTCCTTTCTTTTTGATTCCGGAAACGTATTCGCAAAAATTATCAGATATCGCGCAGCGGGTATCATATATTTTCGCTCTGTTTACGTGGATGTCTGGGCAGTTGCAAGCTGGGCCCAGAGGATCGTACGGACAGCTACGGAGAAAGACGCGGGAACGCAAACCGACATCTTAGGGGCGCGCGCGCCTTTGGAGGATCGTACTGACAGGAGGGACTGGTCGCACCCAGTTTTCGTACCCTGCAAGTGCAAATTCGACTGTCCGTACTGGGACCCGCGTGATCCGTACGAAGGGTACGTTTTCCGTACGCACGGGTACCGGTGATCGAGCTGGAGGTGCCGGAAGCAGATTCTACCTTTCCGTGCTTCGTGTGCTGGGAGGGCGAAGTGTTCTCTCACGCTAAGTGGCAGACTTGGGAGCCGATCCTGAACCCGCTGCGCCGCAGGGACGGGCGCGCGTTCGTTAAGACCAATCTTTGCGCGATTTGCGCGGGAGAGGTGTGGGAGGCAGACTCGGACAGTGTTTGGTTTCCGATCGGCAGAGGTGCAACTTTTGGTCTGCGGGAGGAGTTCGAGAAGCATGGCAGGCCAACGAGGAGAGGGCGGGAGCCGGAGGATGTCATCGCCGGATGTGAACCGCACGCTGGATCAGTACCGGCGAGCGGCAGTTTGGTGTACCCGCACCAGGATCGCTGCGGTGGAGAAGCTGCTGGTGCTGGCGCACCCCTCCAGGCCGACAACGAAGAGCGAGGTGCTGGAGGATCGGAGGGACATGTTAATCGAGTTCCCGCGGCTGGAGGAGGCGATCGTGGAGGACATGCCGAGGGACCTGGAGGGCCCCACCGACGATCTGGTGGAAGTGGGGCTCCTTGAGACTGACCGGTGAGTGGTGCGCGGCGAGTGGCCTTTGGGGGAGCCAGGAGGCAGGTGGGAGAGCCTGCGCGGAGTGGCAGCGAAGGATCGACGCAGGGTCATGGCATGGGCAACGGCAGCGAAGGACATGCAGCAGGAGACGCGGCCTGGATCACAGGCATCTCCGAACGGGAGTGGCAGCCCCGGGTCTTCGGGGCCCTCACCCAGAGGAGTGCTGCGCACGGAGGACGAGGTGCAACGCATGGTAGACGCAGCGGTCGCGGCGGCGCTGGCGGGGCGTGGCCCGATCGGCCAGGGCGGCAGCAAGGAGCGTGATCCGCCCGTGTCACTGCGGGATGTGGCGCGGGCGTCGGCAGGGAGGCGCCGAGGGTGGTCATGGGCGGAGTGTGAGCGCGTGATCGCGGAGATCAGGGTGGCCGCGGCGCGCCAGGCAGCCGAGCTGGCGCGGGTGAGGCACAGCTTTGGGCGGCACCCGGCGAGGCGAGTGGAGCCATGGGAGTTCGAGCTGGTGGACAGCAAGTTCCCCGCGTGCAAGGAGGAGCAGTGCGGGCTGGAGGAGCTCCCGGAGAGCGCGAAGGTGCGCACGAAGCATCTCTACGCGTACATCGACCTCGCGCTTCGGGAGCTGGCGGACATGCAGCAGGCGTTGGCAGGAGTGCCGGGGGTCGCGCAGCCGGCGTTCGACGAGGAGTGGGCGGCAGCGGCCGCAGCGAGCAGGAAGAGGCGAGCGGTGCGGCAGCCTAGCGGGTCGGACGGTGAGGACAGCGAGGACGAGGAGAAGAAGCGGGCAGCAGCGAAGGCGCGATTCGGGTCCCTTCGCACGGCGACGGACGACGAGCTTCGGCGAGCGCCGGACGGCAGCCTGGCAGTGAAGGACATCACGCGCCCGCCAGGTGAGATCGCTGTGCCTGCTAGACCCTTCCTCCCCGCAGGTGGGGCGCTTAAGGGGATGGACATCCGAGTGTCGCGTCCCGGAGGCGACTACGAGGAGGGAGCCGCGGAGTGGCGATTGGACGCGAAGAGGGGGCTGGTGCTGGAGGCCAAGGCCAAGCACTGCCGTAGCTTCGACGAGTGGGACGAGACCTTCACGGTGCTGGCGTGCAAGGCCCCCGAGGATGCGCGGGACCTGCTGTTGCAGTTCCGGAAGTGGATGCGTCTGATGTCGATCGACTACTCGTGGGACCACCTCCGCAAGTTCTACGATCATCTCTGCGTGCGGATGGAGAAGGAGGCCTCCACTACCTTCGAGCTGGTGTCGTACACAGCCCATTGGGAGATGTACAAGCGGGACACGGGCATCAAGATGAAGGGCGCAGGTGGCGGAGGCAGCGGCAGCGGAGGCAGCAGCTGGGGAGGAGGCGGGAGTAAGTACTCCCGCAAGACGCAGGGTCAGCCAGCGGACGCCGAGCCGAAGGAGGGCGCGCAGCAGAACCGCGGAGGAGCGGACGGTGGCAAGGGGCGCGATGCCATCAAGTCGGGTGCGTGTTTCTCATTCAACTCTGCTGCAGGATGCAACCGCAAGAACTGCAAGTTCACGCACAAGTGTACGAAGTGCGGCGACAAGGGCCACGCGCACTACGATGGGCACGAGTGCGCGGCGCCTGCGGGTGGCCGCTGAGGGGCGGGCGGTGGAGCCCGGGGGAGGCCACGCCCCCGGGGGAGCCGGAAGGTGGCGGAGGGGCGCAGGGGGCGCCAGAGGGGGAGATCGTCGTGGAGCCGGAGGAGGAGCGCGAGGATGGCGTGACGATGGCGAGCGGCGATCAGGAGCCCGAGCCTGCAGGCGAGGCGTGCGAGATGCAGGTGGAGGACGCGGGGCCGTGGTGGGCACGGCTTCGGAGGCTGCTGGTAGCGCCGGTGTGGGATGCAGCGGGGGCACCGTTACCGGCGGCGCCGGCTGCGGCGTCGGCGCCGGCGGTGTCCCCGGCGGGTACCGGGTGCGGTGAGCACTACCCGGCGGTGGCGGAGTCGAGGTCGGCGAGGTGGCCGGCATTGCGGGCAGCGATCGTGGAGGGCGCCAAGGCGCGGGGCCTCTCCGGTACGGGCACGACGGAGGAGGAGCGCACTCGCTTCCAGCAGGAGGTGCGCGATGTGGGAGCGCACCTTCTCGCGGAGGCGCTGAAGGATTGGCCAGACGTGGCCTTCCTGGTGCGAGGTGCGGCATGTGGCGTCGGTTTCCCCTTTGCAGGCGAGGAGCCGGACGAGCCGTACATCGTGGAGAATTACGTTGGAGACGAGCACGCGGAGGCCATGACCGCGGAGCTCGCGAAGGAGATGGCCGCGGGGAGGATCTTCGACGCTCGCGATTGGCTACCGCGGGGCGTGTCGGCCCTCGGGATGGTGGAGCGACTCCGCAAGGGGAAGCTCAAGTACCGTCCCGTCTGGGACTACTCGCGACCTTCTTTCGTCGGCGTCAACGACTGGATCGACCTCCAGAAGGACGAGTTCACGTCGGTCAAGGACGCGTACGCGCTGCTACGACCGGGCATGTACATGGTGAAGGTGGACCTGGAGGAGGCGTACAGGTCGTTGCCTGTCGCGTCGCAGTACTGGGCAGCGCAGTGCTTCCAGTGGCGCGGCAAGCGGTACATGGACACGCGCAGCCCTTTCGGGAACCGCGCGTTGCCAGGCATCTTCATGCGCTACACGCGGGCGATTGTGGCGTGGATGCAGGCGCAGGGAGTGCCGTGCGTCGGGTACTTAGATGACTTCTTCATGGTGGCGCGCACGGCAGCTGAGGCTCAGGAGATGATGGACCTCTTGATCGAGTTCGTGACCATGCTGGGCTTCAAGGTGAATCGGGCCAAGTGTGAGGGTCCAGCGCGACGTATGGAGTTCCTCGGCGTGTTGCTGTGCACTGACGGCGAGACATGCACGGCGTCGATCGACGAGGAGCGCGTGCAGCAAGTGACGAGCAAGCTGCGGGAGATGCGCGCGGAGGCGGCGAAGGGACCGGTGCGCAGGCGCAAGCTCGAGTCGCTGCTCGGGCTGCTGGCGTTCTGCGCGCAGGTGGTGTGAAGCCTGTCGCTTTACACGCGACAGGGCTTCGCGCTCGTCGCGGCGACAGCCGGCAGGTCGCGCGTGACGGTCGGCACGGGCGTGATGCAAGACCTGAAGGTGGTGGAGCGCGTCATCCGCCTGTACAACGGGCGCAAGGTGGTGCTGCACAAGGAGGACGTGCACGAGGACGCCTTCGCGACGGACGCGTCGCTGAGGAAGGGGATGGGCGGACACTGCCAGCCCGACTACTTCCTCATCTCGTGGGAGGACCTGGCGGAGATGCCGCAGCGCGACTTCTACCCGTTCACGAGCAAGGCGAAGTCCCACATCAACTACCTCGAGCTCTTCGCGGTGTGGTGGGCGCTGGCGCTGTGGGCACACAGGCTGTCGGGGTGGACTTTGGTGGTGCGGATCGACAACCAGTGCGCGCTCACGCAGGTGGACAAGTTCTGGGGGCCGGTCGAGTACATCCCGCTGCTGCGCAAGATCTTCTACCTCTGCGCGCAGCACGACAACCGGCTGCGCCCAAAGTACATCTCCTCGAAGGACAACCTCCTGGCGGACTTGCTCTCGCGACTGAAGCTCGAGGAGTTCCACATGCGGTGGGCGATGCGCAAGCGGGAGGTGCTGTGGAGACAGGACCGGGACGACTGGCAGTTCTCCCCGGTCCTGTTTGCGGAGATGGACGAGGAGTTCGGGCCGTTCACCCTGGACGCGTGCGTGGCGTCCTCGCGGGCGAACGCATTCTGCGTGCGGAGCTGGAGCGCGGAGGATGACGCGCGCCGGCAGCCCTTCGACGGGCTCAACACGTGGGCGAACCTCCCATTCTCGGTGATGTACGAGATCCTGCTCAACTTCTTGAAGTGCAAGCGCAGGCAGCAGATGGGCACGGGCGGGTGCTTCCTGGTGCCGGTGTGGGAGGGGGACGAGGCGTACGAGCTGGTGTCGGGGATGCGCGAGGTGTTCCGTCCGGTGCGCAAGTACCGGGCGGGCACGATGCTCTTCACCGCGCCGGCGCTGGACGGCAAGGGCCGCTCGGAGTGGGGGCCCACTCGGTGGGATGTGCTGGTGGTGCGCGTGCCGCTGGAGCCAGTGGAGTTGCCTGACTGGGTGTGATCGGGGCGCAGAGGAGCTGCTGGAGGAGCTGGCAGTGGCGGTGGAGCGCTACCAGGACGGGGCGTACGCCGAGAGCACGCAGAGGTCCTACGACACAGGGGGTCAAGGCCTTCCTCACGTTCTGCGTGCGCTTCGCGTGCCTGGGCACGCTGGAGCCATTGCTCCCGGCGTCGGATGCCACGCTAGCGCGCTTCATTGCGTTCTCGGCGTGGTTCGTGCAACCGGGGACGATCAAGTCCTACCTGGCGGGTGTGCGGTCCCTTCACTTGCAGCAGGGGGTGGAGTGGACGCCGGTGGCTCACAGGTTCTGGGTGGCGGCAGCTCTGCAGGGAGTGCGCAGGCAGTGGGACCGGCCTGCTAAGCCGGTGATGCCCATCACTTTGCGAGACTTGGCGCGCATGGCGGAGTTCGCTGACATGGAGTCGATCACGGGCTTGGCGCTATGGGCGGCCATCCTGGTGGGGTTCTACGGCTTGTTCCGCAAGGACAACCTCACCGTGGGGAAGTCCCAAGCGTGGAACGCCAGGGGTGCGCTGGTGAGGGAGGATGTGCTCTTTGCAGAGGCTGGAGATGTGGTGTGGATCCGAGTGCGGCACTCGAAGACCATCCAGTGCGGGGAGCGCTACCACTGGGTGCCGCTGGTGGCGGTGCCGGGGTCGAGGCTGTGCCCGGTGGAGGCCCTCCGCCGGCTCATGCTGGCCACGGAGGGATTGCCGGAGGAGGCGCCCCTCTTCCAGGTGGAAGGGAGGGGCAAGCGGGGCGCGCTGGTGCCCATGACGCACACGGTGCTGGTGGCCGGGCTGAAGAGCCTGGCAGTGCAGGTGGGGCTGGACCCAGCCCGGTATGCCGGGCACTCGCTCTGTAGGGGCGGGGCCACGGCAGCCATGCGGCTGAACGTGGAGAAGCTCTACATCAAGCTGCAGGGGGACTGGAAGTCCGACTGCTGGGAGAGGTACTGCGAGCTGGACGACGAGCAGCGGCTCATCCTTCCGGCCGCGTTCGCGGAGGCCGCAAAGGAGCTCTCATGAGGTGACGGCACGCTCCTTCGCACATTCCCTCCCCTTCACATGTGGCTTTGGGTGCCTGTTAGGTCTGTCAGGTGAGCGGCTGCTTTGAAGATTGGGCGGCAGTGTCTCTGAAGAGTAGCACAGTGGAAGCTTCCGAGCCACAGGACCTAGTTCAAGAGCGCTGCTAGAGACCCGCTGCTAGAGACCCGCTGCTAGAGACCCGCTGCTAGAGACCCGCTGCCAGAGAGCAGTGGAGGTGACAGAGCAGTGGAGGTGACAGAGCAGTGGAGGTGACAGAGCAGCTTGCTAGAACTAGCTTAGAAGCTTCGTGCACGAGACTCTTAGAGACCTGCTCCACCTGACAGAGAGGGACACAGACATTCATGCCACATGCTGAGAGACCGAACAAGCCAGGCGGTGGCAATTAATATATTGAAATATATGAATCTGCCAAGACCTCTGCTTGCTTGTTGTGACCGGTGCTCTCTGCGGGGGAGGGGGGAGAGTGCATGCTTCGTACAATAATAGACAATTATTATTTGAAAAATAATAATTTGGGTTATTGTAGAAGCAATGCGCGCGAGCCCTAAGTTTAGGGTCGCCTGGCCCGTCTGCCAGAGCGATGCCACACCGTGTCTGTGGTATCGGGACGGGGGGAGTCATCGATCACTGGATCGATGACACGTGACACGTCTGGAGGCTTGACACGAGAAGTTGGTTGTTAATAACCTTCTCATGAGGTGTCAAGCAGTTTTTCGGAATCTCAGCCTCAGGAGCAACGCTCCATCACTGTTCTTCCTTTCTTTTCCCACCCACCCACGCCTGCAAGGGATGATGCATTGGGGTTGTTGTTTGGTGGCAGGTGGCGGCAGTGTCTCAGAAGAGTAGCACCGTGGAAGCTTCTGAGCCAGAGGACCTAGTTCGAGCGCGTATGCTGCCAGAGACCCGCTGCTAGAGACCCGCTGCCAGAGAGCAGCAGAGGTGACAGAGTAGCAGAGGTGACAGAGCAGCAGAGGTGACAGAGCAGCTTGCTAGAACTAGCTTAGAAGCTTCGTGCACGAGACTCTTAGAGACCTGCTCCACCTGACAGAGAGGGAGCCAGACATTCATGCCACATGCTGAGAGACCGAACAAGCCAGGCGGTGGCAATTAATATATTGAAATATATGAATCTGCCAAGACCTCTGCTTGCTTGTTGTGACCGGTGCTCTCTGCGGGGGAGGGGGGAGAGTGCATGCTT
>LGRX02011647.1:0-16164 GCA_001247695.2 Cymbomonas tetramitiformis | reverse complement strand
TGTTGAACATATGTTGGAGCGCTTGCACACATATTGTAACATTTTGTATTGTATTGAACATGTATTGTCAATACGCGTGCAATATGCCTGCAATATGTGTCCAATACGATGTATTGCACGCGTCAAGAAACGTAGGGTTATATATGGGCGTGATATGCTTAAGTATGGAAATTTGTTAAGATTATTCGGTCCAACCCCGATTTTCCGATATTCTTATATACGAGCACGCACTGTATACAGTGAAGGGCAGAAAAACACAGTGTCGGGTGCTCGAGAAGGAAGTAGCATAAACCTGATGATAAGTTAGGATACACGGATGTCTAACTTGGAAGCTATGGTACCGACTCACGGTCACACGGGTGATACATGGCACACACGGTGAGGGGTGAAGCTAGGAGAAGCAAGCCCCCATACAGTGGGGGGGACGATCGGCTTCCCCGTGACACCACCTCACCCCGAAGATGTGAGTGGTCATCCCGAAGCAAGCAAAACCTAAAACCCAAACCCAATGTTACTTAGTAGTGTCCTGGCCCAGGGGGCCTTTTTCAACTCAGCTAGTAGCTAAATTGCAGGGGGGTGTCGCCCAGAAGTTAAGTAACAATGCAGGCTAGGTCTAGCTAGGGATGGTCTGCTGCAGATTGACGGGCAGTTGAGGTGTCATTGAATAGGTCCACTGAGTGGCGACGGCGGCGTTCTCGAAGATGTCGAGCGCCATCCAGATGACGAATTAACCAACGCCCGTGCGGTGTCAAAGCCAAAAGCGGCCTGACACGACCAAAGCGAACGCGTCGATGAGGAGGGGGTAGGGAGGTGGAAGGTGAAAAATGCGGCGAGGGGACGCGATCGAGCGCTTTGAAAAGAGCTCGAAGGGAATGGCGGTGGGTGAAGTGGGTGTGGCAACACCAACACACACCACCATACGGTGACCATGTGGGGTGTAAGGCGATGGCGAAGGGAGTGGAGGGATGACGTCGAAATAAGAGTCAAAGCGTCGTCGTCGTCGTCGATGGTGAACGCGATGGACTCGAGCTTGGTGCCTGGTGTGGAAGCACCACCAGGTCCCACCGGACCATAGGCAAAGGGAAGATGGTGTCGCCGAAGCGAGTCCGGGGCAGACCGAATTGCGGCCATCCGCGTACGCTGGCGCAACGAGGTCATGATGTCTCTGGCTGCAAAATCTGGAAGGCGTATTGATAGGGTTTCAGAGGCGTAAAGGTAATTTCTCAAAAGGATACCCGAATCGAGCGATGGACGGAGAAGTCAAATTGGGACAGTTTTTGACGAGGAACACGGCGGTGACGTCAAAAATGTTGTACGGTAAGACAATTTTCCGGCAGCAGAGGCACTGCTGGCCCTACCATTTTAGAAAACGTTAGTACGTACACTAACGGTGGGTTAGTGTGTCTTAACGTCATACTAGCGCATACTAACGCCGCGTACTTTTAGTACGCGTACTAACGACGTACTAACGCAATGCGTTAGTTCACAATGTGCGTTAGCATGATTGAATGTGGGAGTTGGTGGACTCGTGGTGTGGTGCGTAGTGGGTCATGGATGGGGTCCAAATGCACTTCAATGATGTTCTAAGGCGATTGGATGGCGAACTGGACATTGGTTAAGGGGATATGACGCTGTTTGAAGAAGCCGATATTGGGGCTAAATTCCTTTGGGAATGTGTTACGTTAGCATGTCGTTAGTATGGCGCTAGTACACTAGACCAATCACACGTTAGCGTGTTAACGGCGTACTAACTCCCACTCTCCTTAAGTGTGGGAGTTGGTGGACTCGTGGCGTGGTGCGTAGTGGGTCATGGATGGGGTCCAAATGCAATTCAGTGATGATCTAAGGTGATTGGATGGCGAACTGGGCATTGGTTAAGGGGGTATGACGCTGTTTGAAGAAGCTGATATTGGGGCTGAGCTCCTTTGGGAGTGTGCTACGTTAGCATGTGGTTAGGGTGGCATTTAGTACACTTATAGCTGGCATTTTACCGGGTAAAGGATTTTGGGCCTTGGTAATACCAGGTAAAATACCGGTATTACTTTACCCGGTATTACTAGGGTAATACCGGGATGGGAAATTTGGCAATATTCAAGAAAAGCGGCTTTAACGAACCTCTAATGTATTAAAACTGTACCGAATCAAGCACATATTGCACATTGCAACCTCGCCCATCGTTCCCGAAACTTGCTAATGGCTTTCTTCCACGAATTTCGAAATTTCGAAATTTCCCAAAATTTTCATGTCACAGATTTCGGCCATTTCGGTAAGGTAATTGGGTAATCGGTGCGAAATTTCATGGTAAAATAGGGTAAAATCGATGGTATGGCGGAGGTAATACCCGGTAATACTCGTACCCGGTATTACCAAAGGTATGAAAATTTGGTAAAATGCGGTAATACCACCCTGCACTGGGGTAATGAAATTTGGGGTAAAGTAATACCGGGTAAAATACCGGTATTACTTTTACCAGGTATTACCTTTGGTAAAATTTGTGCCAGCCATAAGTACACTAGACCAATCACACGTTAGCGTGTTAACAGCGTACTAACTCCCACTCTCCTTAAGTGTGGGAGTTGGTGGACTCGTGGCGTGGTGCGTAGTGGGTCATGGATGGGGTCCAAATGCACTTCAGTGATGATCTAAGGTGATTGGATGGCGAACTGGGCATTGGTTAAGGGGGTATGCCGCTGTTTGAAGAAGCTGATATTGGGGCTGAGCTCCTTTGGGAATGTGCTACGTTAGCATGTGGTTAGGGTGGCATTTAGTACACTAGACCAATCACACGTTAGCGTGTTAACGGCGTACTAACTCCCACTCTCCTTAAGTGTGGGAGTTGGTGGACTCGTGGCGTGGTGCGTAGTGGGTCATGGATGGGGTCCAAATGCACTTCAGTGATGATCTAAGGTGATTGGATGGCGAACTGGGCATTGGTTAAGGGGGTATGCCGCTGTTTGAAGAAGCTGATATTGGGGCTGAGCTCCTTTGGGAATGTGCTACGTTAGCATGTGGTTAGGGTGGCATTTAGTACACTAGCCCAATCAGACGTTATTGTGTTAAACATATATTATCTAACATGTTAAACGTGTACTAACCACGGTATAGGTGCGGAATCTACGCAACCACTGCACATGCTGGGTGTTCCACTAAACCACACGACGCAAGATGCCGAGGGACTGTCCACGGCCTAGAATCCCGTCGACCGAAACATGAGTTCAGTCCTCGTTGTCGTCCGAGTCGTCGTCGGAGTCAAGTGGTGGCTTAAGGCATTCAAAAAAGTCAGCCGTGGGGTCAAGAATGACCGCGGTCTCCATGCACGGATGTGGTATAACGACGACCTGCTGTTCAACTTTGTTGGCTAAGATGAAAGGCTCGGAGTTCTTCTCAAAAGCCGCTGGGTCACGGTGCGGGTTGAAGGTGTACACCGTCTTAGTCAAATCATCCGGCCCGAGAATCGAGTTCCTCCTACGATAGGCCTTGATTTGTTCTTCGGTTGGCTTTGTCAGCCAGTTGACTTTCAATAAGGTGTACATCCGTCCCGCGATCTCCACCCGCAGAATGTTTGTAATGCGGCCGTGCCTGCATACCGCCACCATGTTTGATACGCAGTTAGCTGGAACATAGTGCATTAAGTGAAGTACTTTATGCGCTATCTGCAAACTATCTATCTTTGTTTGCCAAGCTCTCACATACCCGGTGTCTTCGTCACACCATTCTTGTTTCAGGATCACCTTGCCACCTTTGCCCACACATTCGTTCCCGAAGAAAGCCCGAAAGTAGCTGTACAACTTGATAATTATTATCGCGATCACTCCCAGCCAGCAGCATGTTTCATGTATGTAGATAGGTCGAACGTGGTACATTAAGTGGTATGTTTTATGCACTAACGGAATACTATTTCGATTTGGGAGGACGCACCTGTCAACTTCCTTGGTTTAGGCACACCCTGCTTGTTCAGGATCACCTTTCCATCTTTATCCAACTGCTCATCAATGAAGAAAGTCCGGAAATAACTATGCAAGGTGCTCTTGTTGCGATCACTCCCAGCAGTGCGGTAAAAGCCATCTCCGATGGTCACGTAGGAAAAGCTTCGGCAAACCGGGTTCGGCCCGAGCATGAGCAAGGACTCGTACTCCGTGAAATTTCGACCCAGCCATACTGTGGGATCTGTGTACGCTCCAAAAGTTGGCTCGTCAATGTGTTCGGGTTTCCCCAAAGCCTGCGCGTATTTACCTCGGCGTGTCTTGTGAAGACTTCGAACCTTGCGGTTCCAGCTGTGCATCCACAAGAAATAACAAAGTTAGTGCTCTAAATGGTACGCTAAGATACGCGGTATGCATTATATGCACACTAACGGTGTACTAACTCAATAAGCACGTACTGTGTTGGCGTGTCTACTTCACGCACCTGCGGGCATCATTCACGTATCTTTCCCATTTCTCCCTGAGATTCGCATAAGCAGGAATTGCGCTCTGCATCCAAACCTTCAAGTCCTTGATGTCGTCGTCTTTTAAGACAACACGTTTTCCCTCGGCCGAAACATCGACGCAAATACCCGGACGACGTTCCGTCGTAATCGGAGCCACCGGCCGCGAAGTGTTGCCCGCCCGCTCCAAGTGGAGCATCAGCCCTCGCACAAGTCGCAAAACCTTTGACCGCTTCCAGTTGAACATGATGCTTTGCACGGGGTAGGCGTTGTTCTTCGCGATCCTTTTGAGGTAACCATTAAAGGACTCGAAGGCGTACATCCATACCTCCCGCATTGGGCCATACCTTTGAAGTTGCTCGACCAAGTGAGAAAACATGTGAGTGTTGATCACAGCCCACGCATACGCCGCACCGCTGGACTCCAGGTCTTCAAAAAACAGCCTAATTTCGTTTGCCAGCAGCTCCATATCCTGCAACAAAGACAAATCGGTCCATTAGTACCTACTTACGTTGTCCGTTGTGTACTAAACAGATACTAAACGCATGTTATCGTTTACCTCAGGTTTCACTTGTTCAGTCGTGAGCTCGCGCACGATCAAGGTCATCCTGCCCACCAGCTTTGCCAAGTCATTTCTGGGCTGTCCATCATCCCGTGGCCAAGCGCTGAGTGTCGACATTGTTGAGTTTTGTATGAGCTTCAAGGCATCATGGGCCCGAATGTGTTTGGCGGCTTTCTTGTCGGCGGTGGTTCGTAACACTCGTTTGTGCCCTTGTCCCCATCGTTTCGTCGGCCTCATAACGCCCATCCATTTACGAGCGGTCTCCACCGAACGCAAGGTAGTTGACGCCTTGTTTGGGCGTGGCGGGATCGCGAAAGGACCGTGCGTCATCTTGTACATCTCCACCATCTCACCTGTACAGCAGTTTATTCCCTCTTGTAACTTAAAGTGTTCTTAGTATGGCCTTAACGCAATAAGTCCCTCCTAAATACACTCTAAGTACGAAATCACATACCTTTTGCATTCTTCACTTTAGTCGTCGCGTGCCACGTGGGATGGGCATCATCGTCTTTCGCGTGCTGACGCATTGCATCCGTGAAGTCGAGACCGAGCAAGGTAGCCGCAATTCGGTTGACGAGGTTCATGATATCATGCATGCCATCGAGTAAAAAGTCCCGCACCATATTGAAGTACACCAATCGCGCGAACTCGCTCAAGAACTTGCCGCCGGTCCGTCGCATGCTCTCTTCCAAGTAGTCTCCTGAAAGATCTGGGTCTCCACTATCTCGAAGACCTTCGTGGGTTCGAGCCTGCCTCTTGTACTCCTCGTCCGTGCGCAACTCTGGTGGACCTGTAACAGAAACATAAGAACACTAAATTTGCAAACATGGACCCTATTAACTGGCGTTAGTACACACTTAACACACGCATAGTATTGCATTAGTGTGCTAAACTGCTATTACATGACAATCGGTCGTTCTTACCTGGCGGTATCTGCTTGCCAAACAAATACAACATCTTTTTCATAGCTGCTGAATAAGTCCCCCAAATTTTGCATTTCATGCATCCCGCATACGCACCGACGTCCATGACGGTGGCCGCTTCCACCGCTCCTTTGTAGTCCATGAGTATAGCATAGAGCATGGCCCTCAATCGCACGTGCTCGTCCTCGTAGGAATCCCAACACACGAAGCCTTCATCCCGCAACGTGATCAGTTCGTCCACCATTTTACCATAAAGCAACTGACAGTTGGATGGGTGTTGACCGGCGATCAGCCCATAGAGCTCCATGTACTCGTACTTCGTGCGGATTTGGGGTGGTAGGTTCAAGATTTGGAAGTACATTGGGAATACCCCTGCCTTGTTTTGCCACACCGCCGCCCCATCGGCGCTGAATAAGAGTAGTATGTTCCTGGCCTCCTCGAAAAAGTCCTTGTGTCGCACGTTTTTTCGATCCTGCCATTCCTCCGCGTCTGAGCACAATCGAAAATGCACAGGAATACACATTAGGGCGCGTTTAGTTTACATAGCATATTACACTATTAGGACCCTAACGGCATACTAACGACACATCCTAACGCAATCGACAAAAGATATGCATCCACGTCGGGCAGTACACGTTTAGTCTGCACATTACACACACCTTACACATTAACGACGTACTAACGACATATTAACGGCATGTTACTTACCCCAGATGGTGCGGAATGACCCATCTTCTGGTGGAGTATGCCGCGAGTGAGCGCGCATCAACTCCGCCGTTTGTGGGTTAGCGTACACACGTCGGAGTATATCTGCGATAGACCACCAAAAGAATTGTGATCGCGCTCGCCGACCCTTGCCCTCGTCCACCTCTCCCGTCTCGCCATACGCCTCCCACCGGGCCTCCTTACACTTTGGGCACACGGCATCGTTAGCATGCGCCCCCTCGAAGAACACACACCCATTCACACACAAGTCCACTCTGTTGGGGGGGGCGTCGAAGGCTTCGAAGTTTTTCCATGCAGCTTGGAAGCTACTTGGAAAGCTATGGAGTAGCTCCCCAAAGTGCTTGTTCATAATGGAGAGAAGCTTGGTGAGAGAGTCTTGGGACATCTTGCCCTCACTATTCCATTCAAGCAAATCGACAAGGAGGTCCAACGTGTTGACGGGGGGTTGGACTGCGTCGCGGTCTTCCGCGGGCGCCTGTGTAGAACGCCCACCCATTCCATCGTAGAACTTTGAGAATGTGGACCTATGTTTGATTATGTATGTAAATATACATAGTATCCTTTTAACAAGTTAAGCGTGCCTTAAACGTGTCTTAACGCGTTTTGAGAACTCACCATTGCTGTGCTTAAAGACATCATTGCCTCAATGAGGCTCTTTGTGGCCGCGTGTACGTCTTGCTTGGCTGGATCGTCTGCATTCCACCAGTCCTCGGTGTCGTCCATCATGGATCCGGCGTCATTGTCGGAGAACAAATCGGGGCAAGTACCAACCGACTCCTCGCCCTTACTTCCACATGACTCGTAGGAGAAACTCGAGTCCGAATCCAAACCCGAAATGCACGTCGAGTATGACCGGTCATCGTCGTCGAGCTCTAAAGCGTCTGAGGCGTCGCCGGTCTCCTGGTCACGTCTTTGCGTCACATGATCTTCGTGTGCAACTTTCACGGAGCTGCATACATAAGGCATTGTTAGGTTGCTATCCGTATCCTAACAGCGCACTAACTAGACTCATACCAGCTAGCGGTAAAATCATACGGCACACCTGGCTTGACCAAGCTCCTTGTCTTCCACGAGTTCCACATCGTCGTCTGATTCCACGGCTGGGCGACCATCAGGTAGAGAGATTGGTACCGCATCCCAATACCGCTCCCCGGGGGCAACCTTTGTGAATAGTTTGTGATGTCGCCATCGGGTGGTTCGATTGACCCAATTTGCGACCACGCCATAGCACATCCCACAGTCACATAACACCAAGCCATCTCTCCTGCCTTGTCCTTTTCGAGTTTCCATGGCATGTACTTCGTCGCGAATCTGCCATTCTTTCTCGCGACATGTCAGGTGTTCGTCACACTCCTCCGAAGACATAGACCTGTCAGTGTTAGAATGCGGTTAGATGGCGTTTAAGCCCCTAATGACACACTAACCACGCATTAGTAAGTCTCGGGGAAAGGACCTCACGCACCCCGCAGGGCTCGCGTCTCCAAGCCCGAGGGTGGCGAGCTCGGGATGGCTGTCATCCGGCGGCTGCTGCTGGTCTGAGCTCGCGAAGTCCATGGAGTTCGCACTCGACGCGCCGACGGGCATGTCCATCTCGGGGGGCGGGGACGGCGAGGCTCCGCGGTGGGGCTCGTCGGGCCTGTCAGTGTTAGCATGCGGTTAGATGGCGGTTAAGCCCCTAATGCCACACTAACCACGCATTAGTAAGACTCGGGAAAAGGGCCTCACCCAGCAGGGCTCGCGTCTCCAAGCCCGAGGGTGGCGAGCTCGGGATGGCTGTCATCCGGCGGCTGCTGCTGGTCTGAGCTCGCGAAGTCCATGGAGTTCGCACTTGACGCGTCGACGGGCATGTCCATCTCGGGGGGCGGGGACGGCGAGGTTCCGCGGTGGGGCTCGTCGGGCCTGTCAGTGTTAGCATGCGGTTAGATAGATGGCGGTTAAACCCCTAATGACACACTAACCACGCATTAGTAAGTCTCGGGGAAAGGGCCTCACGCACCCCGCAGGGCTCGCGTCTCCAAGCCCGAGGGTGGCGAGCTCGGGATGGCTGTCATCCGGCGGCGGCTGCTGGTCTGAGCTCGCGAAGTCCATGGAGTTCGCACTCGACGCGTCGACGGGCATGTCCATCTCGGGGGGCGGGGACGGCGAGGTTCCGCGGTGGGGCTCTTCAGGCCTGTCAGTGTTAGCATGTGGTTAGATGGCGGTTAAGCCCCTAATGCCACACTAACCACGCAATAAGACTCGGGAAAAGGGCCTCACCCAGCAGGGCTCGCGTCTCCAAGCCCAAGGGCCAACTTGCAAATGTCCCGACGAATGTTCATCAGGTTTACACCCACTGGCGGTAGCAATTCCCACCGCTGGTCGGCAAAGGTGATGGTCGAGGGATTGTCGGCTAAGTCCAATGGATCCGGAATGATATCACGGCCCCAAAACGCCGCGTCGTTATCATGAACGGTGTCCACATGGTGCGAGAACTCGCGAATCGACAGCACCGTCGTTTTCGTGCGCCCAGTGCCATCTCGAATACCCATCCCATGGTGCGGAAACCAGCTGTCGATGGTCACGGTGGGTTGCCTGCTGCGGGAAAATTGCACGGACTGAGTGCCCAGCCCATCGTTTATATGCGGTTAAGGGGTCGCGGATGTACTAACCCCACACTAACCACGCACTAAGTCCCAAATAGAGAAGAGGGCTCACTCACCCCGCTAGACCAACGTCGTCGAGGAGGAGGAGGAGTTCGATATTTTCCTGGACATCCAACTCCTCCTGGCTTTCGTAGCTCACGAGATCCACGGGAGGCGGCAATGGTGTCATTAGATGATCGTGGTCGATGATGACCTCCGCTGGCCTGTAGATATCTCTTTGTTAGGGTACTGATAAGGTACAGTTAACATGATAACAACGCACTAATACGCACATATTTCAGGTGCTTGAGGAACCGTACCCGCAGTGGTTGGCGACGATTTTCATGATTTCGTTGGCAATAGATAGGAGGCAACTTTGCACACCATCTTCAGATACTGTTATGTAAAACACGGTGCCACCATACATGATCTTGCCCCGCTCGGCCTTCAAAATGGGCGGAATCGGCAACCACGATGGGTAACGCCGTTGATTTGTTTGCATGTCTACTACGCAAGCATAGAAGACCCGGGGAGTCATGCAGGTCGGTACGTCTTTCTCGTGACAACACGTGAAAATTTGTACCATGCCGACGTACCGACACTTCTTCGCCTCCAAGACACACGCGCGTGCGTGGCAGAGGGCACGAGCTGTGTCTAATAGACAGTTCATGCCACGTTAGTGTACTGTTAGTTACCAAATATCGCACTAAGTGTACACTACCGTATCGACATAGGGCACTAACGTGTTTCACTGGTTTCTTGAGAGACATGCATATCACGAGGTATAGGGATAAAGGCATGACTCACCCGTCATGTATCGTCGTCACCGTGGTTGCCGCCCACTCGGATACTCGAAGCTTCTTTGTGCCCCCCTCATATTCATGACCCAACCGGAAACCTTCGGGAACGGGTTGACGAGGTGGTGGTGGAGAAACAAGTGCGTGGGGTGCGGGGTTACTAATGGCTCTGCGGGCTAGTGGTGGGACGGGTACACGTGAGGACACCGGCGCGCCTTGTTGTAGAAGAATCCCACGCCGGCCGGGAGGCGGTGTGGGTGCACGCTCGGGCGCGGGCTCGGGCGAAGGTGGATCCGGGCGAGAGGCTTGTGCACGAAGAGTCGCAAAGTGTTCACCTTGACGTTTATTGTTCATTGCACAAATCCCAATTCTGCCCCCCCCCCCACGCACCCCACCCGCCCTCTTATTATGTAATATTCGCGTTGTTAGTGTGAGTTTAGCAGAAGGGATCTTTTCGGGAATATTCCATTGTTAGTACGCTAACAGGACGCTAACGGCATGCCTTAGCGCACTAATGTTGCCCTAACTTAACACTAACGGAAAGTATCTTTTAGGGAATATTCCATTGTTAGTACGCTAACAGGACGCTAACGGCAGGCCTTAGCGCACTAACGTTGCCCTAACTGAACACTAACAGAAGGAATCTTTTAGGGAATATGCCATTGTTAACTCAGTTAGCGCATTACATGCAACAAGACACTAAATGGCGCCCTATTGACGTCGTTAAGGAGGCATTAGGTGGCATGCACTAACGCACAATGGCATATTCCCTAAAAGATTCCTTCTGTTAGTGTTCAGTTAGGGCAACGTTAGTGCGCTAAGGCCTGCCGTTAGCGTCCTGTTAGCGTACTAACAATGGAATATTCCCCAAAAACTCGAAATTCCCAAATGTGATAGGAAAATTTCATCAAACCATCGTGATCGCGCGATGGCGTCGAATCGCGCGATAAATGATTTAGTCCACAGCAGGATTCGAACCCGCGCGGTCGGTTTCCTAATGGGTTGTCACATTCATCATGTCCAACTGCGCTACGATCGAAGAGGATGACAATTCAACGGAAATAATGACTAAGTCATGAATCGAAATTGAAAAATCGGACGTTAGTTGACCGACCGACCGAGACTGACGATGACCAGCACGTGAATTCGAAGTTCACTTCTTGAAGGTGCACTAAAGGAGTGCTATCGCCGCCAAATAAACAGCTTTGCTCTCTGCCTCGTTAAAAAAATGGAACCAACTCACGAAGAGAAAGAAAAGTACGAAGCACTCTGCGAAGAGTATGGTGAGGAGGAGTCCATAGCGGGGCTCCTCAACTATGTCAAGGCAACGCGCGGATCCATTAGCGCCGCTTCGCCCACCCATATAGGCGAAGGAGCCCAACGCGGGGCAATGTTTGATGCCCCAAGTAGGAATAGGGCAAGAGCAAAAAAGGGGGCAAGCCAAAGGGTCCGGGGCCCAATGAAACCCCACGAGAGAGCGGTGAGGACGGCGATTCGTAAAGTGACATGTGAGTATCACTCACCACTTGTATTTCTTGAAGTTAATTCGCGCTTGGAGCGAGAGCGATCTTCTATTTCCTTGTTTTCGTTTCTTGAAGATGATCGCGCGGGTTTCTAGCGTAACAAATTCCTTTTGTTCATATTGTGTTGTGCGTGGGGGGTTTTTTGTAGTAAAATTGGCGAAGGAGCAGAAGTGGTGCCCGATTTTGAAAACATCGGAGCAACATGACGCCTACAACCGCTTGGTGAAGGACGTTGCGGAGGCTGCAGGCTTCGATGCGAAGAGGGACGCCACGATTGAGCCCTTCATCAGGTCGCGAGTGCGCGCCGATGTTGGGAATTTTAAAAACCTCTATCGCTATGGGAAGTGGGAAAAGAAGGGTAAGCAATGGGTGCTTATCACTTCCAACCCCCACCCATATTCGGGTTTGAAGGAGGCGGAGGGCCTCACAATCTCCGCGAACTCCGACAAGGCCAAGAAGGAGGCATTGGAGGCGGCAGGGATCACGCTGGCTGCATTGCCTTCAACCGCTGCGGAGGTTGAAGAAGAGTCACTGGAGGCAATAAGTAAGTTATGACCCGTATTATGCACTAGGCCTTTCCTTTAAGGCGCCTTTATTGCACTATTCTGTCCGTATATTAACCGTACACTAACCAGCAGTCGTGGTGCACTATACGCGAACTAACACGGTAAATACTCCGGCGGGGGGTGTTTTTTTCAAGACGAGTTCTGTTTCGAGGCCTGGGAGGAGGAGGAGGAAGAGCCGGAGGAGGAGAAGCAAGCTGATGACTCCAAGGGTGGTGCCTCCAAGGGGAAGAAGAGAGCGGGGCCCAATGTGGAGCCCCCGCCCGCAAAGTCTCCCAAGAAGGGGACTCCTTCAAAGGCTTCTCCCAAGAAGGGGACTCCTTCAAAGGCGGGGAACACCACCGCACCCACGGATGAGGAAGCCGCCGACCAGGCAGACCTCGCCACGCGGTACCCGGTCGGCAAGGAGGTCTACCTTTACGCGAGACCTACGGAATCCGATGAGGCGCTAATCACCTCCCAGATCCTTGAGCCCAAGGATTACTTCACCCCAAACCCCCCCCTCACCTTGAAGAAGACGGTCCCCCTCCTGGCCGGGACGATCTCAGCGTGCGAGCTCAACGCTGAGACCGTCCACGGCCAGGGAAAGGCCGAAGTGAAACTCCCTGCGGAGTATCTATCTATCAAGGTGAGTAAAATATGCGGTCTTTAACGTTAGTGTTCCGTTAGTGTCCCGTTAGTATGTCTGCTGTACACTAAGAGTCCAGTTAGTGTGTCACTACACACTGTGATAGGCTTCCAGCCTTTGTTTTCCAGGTTTCCTTTTTAGATTGCCCATGCTAACGTGTATATTTCGTTTTCGACAGGTGAAAAAATTCAACACCAAGAAAACTGCTCAGGATGAGTGGTACACCAAATCGTGGAAATGCCTCAAGCACATCCTCTCCTCCACCGATAAGCATGTGAGCGAGGATGAGAGGACAAAGAACTTCGGCAAGGATACCGAAAAATATTTCGAGGAATTTTTGAGGGGGAAAAAGCAGCCCAAGGACCTGAACCTCGTCCTGCACGGCAAGTATGTGCGGTTTGGAATGCTGGAACATGCATTCCATGGTCCACCAAAAGGGGATGATGACACCGAATAATTAGGACCACCGCTTACGTAGTAGTTAGTGAGGACTAGTAGGAGGACTAGTAGCAGGTTAGTAACATATTTGTTTTTGTATAATAACAACTAGCCTGTCTCGTACGTCTTCATTGCTTCTTTTTGTCATTGTTTTTGCTGATTTAGTGCACTGCGTGAAACTCGTTTCTTTGTGGTTAGTGTGCTGTTAGTAATATATTAACGATATCTTAACGACAGACTATCTGTATACTAACCATCCGTTAATACCCAAAGTTAGTGTGTCGTTAGTGTAGTGTTAGTGGTATATTAACGATATCCTAACGACACACTATCTGTATACTAACCATCCGTTAATGCTCAAAGTTAGTGTGTCGTTAGTGTGCTGTTAGTGTAGTGTTAGTGGTATATTAACGATATCCTAACGACACACTATCTGTATACTAACCATCCGTTAATGCTCAAAGTTAGTGTGTCGTTAGTGTGCTGTTAGTGTAGTGTTAGTGGTATATTAACGATATCCTAACGACACACTATCTGTATACTAACCATCTGTTAATGCTCAAAGTTAGTGTGTCGTTAGTGTGCTGTTAGTGTATTGTTAGTGGTATATTAACGATATCCTAACGACACACTATCTGTATACTAACCATCCGTTAATGCTCAAAGTTAGTGTGTCGTTAGTGTGTGGGTTAGTGTGCCGTTAGTGTGCCTGTTAGTGTGGTGGTTAATGACCTAACCACGCGTTAACCGACTTAGTTAGTGTGTCGTTAAGGTGCCGTTAAGGTATGTTGCACAGAATGTATGCCCTAACGGCACCTTAACGACGCAGTTAAGGTGCTATTAGTGTATGTACAGGCACACTAACGCGCCGTACTCTTATACAGTTAGTGTGTCGTTAGTATATCGTTAGTGCACGTACTAACGTTTTCTAAAATGGTAGGGTGGCCAGAGTGTTGAAGCTTGGAGGACGTCGAGAAGGAAGTAGTTCGGGACATAGCGACGGCAAAAAAATGGATTGAAGGCCAAGAAGGAATGCGAGGAATACCAATCACTTACGGTAGGTAAGCCACGGAGTGAGCAAAGAAGGCATTTGATGAAGGAGGCGGGTGAGCTCATCACGGAAAAGAAGGAAGTGCGAAGGATTCGGAAACGGGGAAGGCGGCTGAAGCGAGTTGATGCGAAATGAACACCACTTAGCGTGAAGTGGGTCGATAACCTTATGAAAAGGGAGATCATGGGATATATATATACATACAGTCCTTATATAAGGTATATATAAGCTTATATAAGGTCGTATATATAAGGACTACGATATATATACAGTGAAGGGCAGAGAAACACAGTGTCGGGTGCTCGAGAAGGACGTAGCATAAACCTGATAAGTTAGGATACACGGATGTCTAACTAGGAAGCTATGGTACTGAGCCACGGTCACGGGTGGCACACGACACACACAGCGAGGGGTGAAGCTAGGAGCAGCAGGCCCCCATAAAGTGGGGGGAAATCGGCTTCCCCGTGAGAGACTTCATATATCCCTATCGTTCGGAGTGACACGCTATGGCGTATTGCCCCCGTTTTGGAATCGCCCAGTTTCGTATCGATTTCACAAAATTGACCGATCAAATCCGTGTTTTGAATTGTAAATCGATACGATATGGGTACTGATTAACCATACAATTGATGGACTCCCTCATTAGGAGGCAGTACCAAACCTCATACTTGCCATCAGTGAATGTGACACTACTACTTATGCGGGGCAGAGCATTTAAAGTGCAATATTCGATATTATGCACTATATAATACTAACCACGTAGCTATGTCGGTTCTTAGGATTTATTTCCAGACCTAAAGCATATTTTGGCAGTAAGAAATAGGTTATATTGCCATGCGGCGGTCGTAATTACTCTAGAAAATTTCACGACTATTTCTTTGGCCTTGGCCATTCGAATCAACTCTCCGAGGGTAATCTGCTGGAAATGTCGCATCGACGGTCAACGTGAGATGCCGTTGATCTGGAATTCAGTAGTTTCACCGCCTCGGTGTCGCAACTCGCAAGTGCGTCGAGTGACACGTGACACCCATCTCGTACAGAATAACAAATATTCCTTGTAACATTATTTACGTGAGCTTTTGTCCACCTCCGTTTCCGTTTTGGCTGCTGCCTTCATTTACGCACGATCGTGGACGAGGGATCCTATACGACGCGGCTATAATGAGCAGCTATATCGACCGGCAGAGTTTTATTTTGAGGATGTTTCTTTCCATCATGCAGACTGTCGGCGGTTCCTTCAAGCATTGCTGACCACTAGCTGGCAGAGCAACATTCTTACATGCGGGCAGGCGAGATTGGATAGCGCACCCACCACTAGCTGGAAAAGCTCTTCGAAATTTCTTCACAGTGTGACCTGGAGTGCACGTAATTTGTGCATCGAACATCCATGTGCTTGTGGCCTAGCCTGCTACCTAGAGAGGCTTCATTATTATTTTGCCTCACTAGTTAGGGTGGCGCGTGTCGGTCACTCATGTCGCATGCATCTTGTGCAGAGTGGAGAACTTGCTATGGACTACGGAAACTACGCTACGGGATTTTCAAACGTGCGTATTGCGCAGTTACGGGGTAACTACGGGGTAGTGCCTTAAAATAGGGAAATATGGGGTAGTGGCAAAAAACTATGGCGCCTGAGTTAAGCTGCAAAATAATAACATATTCGTTGTAGATAATAGCATATTCACTGCTGCAGAATGCTAACAATTTGTCACGGGCCTGCGACGGCCTCTCACGGGCGCCTACGACGGCCTCCCACGGGCCTGCGACAGCCTCCCATGGGCCTGCGACGGCCTCCCACGGGCCTGCCGGTATCCCAGATCGAGGCTCGTTCGACGGCTGAACGTTAATGCAAGCTGGGTCTTGCTCTCCACCTCCATCTTGCAAGATGCAATTGCTCGTCGCGATATCA
>LGRX02011646.1:0-11108 GCA_001247695.2 Cymbomonas tetramitiformis | reverse complement strand
AGCCCCTTGGGGCCATCCATATGTCAAAATGTTCGACACATCCCGTGCAAGATAATGATGCAATGCATGCCTCATGAATCGCAGCCATCCGATGACTGTACCCTAACCGGTGGGATGGCTGATGACACACTGATGACATACGCATGCCCACCACCTCTTACCCTACCCCCCGAGCTTGAAAGGGCCCTCCCGGAGGCTCACGAAGCCCCTTGGGGCCATCCATATGTCAAAATGTTCGGCACATCCCGTGCAAGATGATGATGCAATGCATGCCTCATGAATCGCAGCCATCCGATGACTGTACCCTAACCGGTGGGATGGCTGATGACACACTGATGACATGCGCATGCACACCACCCCTTACGCTACCCCCCGAGCTTGAAAGGGCCCTCCCGGAGGCTCACGAAGCCCCTTGGGGCCATCCATATGTCAAAATGTTCGGCACATCCCGTGCAAGATGATGATGCAATGCATGCCTCATGAATCGCAGCCATCCGATGACTGTACCCTAACCGGTGGGATGGCTGATGACACATTGATGACATGCGCATGCCCACCACCCCTTACGCTACCCCCCGAGCTTGAAAGGGCCCTCCCGGAGGCTCAAGAAGCCCCTTGGGGCCATCCATATGTCAAAATGTTCGGCACATCCCGTGCAAGATGATGATGCAATGCATGCCTCATGAATCACAACCATCCGATGACTGTACCCTAACCGGTGGGATGGTTGATGACACACTGATGACATGCGCATGCACACCACCCCTTACCCTACCCCCCGAGCTTGAAAGGGCCCTCCCGGAGGCTCACGAAGCCCCTTGGGGCCATCCATATGTCAAAATGTTCGGCACATCCCGTGCAAGATGATGATGCAATGCATGCCGCGTGAATCGCAGCCATCCGATGACTGTACCCTAACCGGTGGGATGGCTGATGACACACTGATGACATGCGCATGCACACCACCCCTTACGCTACCCCCCGAGCTTGAAAGGGCCCTCCCGGAGGCTCACGAAGCCCCTTGGGGCCATCCATATGTCAAAATGTTCGGCACATACATCCCGTGCAAGATGATGATGCAATGCATGCCTCATGAATCGCAGCCATCCGATGACTGTACCCTAACCGGTGGGATGGCTGATGACACATTGATGACATGCGCATGCCCACCACCTCTTACCCTACCCCCCGAGCTTGAAAGGGCCCTCCCGGAGGCTCACGAAGCCCCTTGGGGCCATCCATATGTCAAAATGTTCGGCACATCCCGTGCAAGATGATGATGCAATGCATGCCTCATGAATCGCAGCCATCCGATGACTGTACCCTAACCGGTGGGATGGCTGATGACACACTGATGACATGCGCATGCACACCACCTCTTACCCTACCCCCCGAGCTTGAAAGGGCCCTCCCGGAGGCTCACGAAGCCCCTTGGGGCCATCCATATGTCAAAATGTTCGGCACATCCCGTGCAAGATGATGATGCAATGCATGCCTCATGAATCGCAGCCATCCGATGACTGTACCCTAACCGGTGGGATGGCTGATGACACACTGATGACATGCGCATGCACACCACCCCTTACGCTACCCCCCGAGCTTGAAAGGGCCCTCCCGGAGGCTCAAGAAGCCCCTTGGGGCCATCCATATGTCAAAATGTTCGGCACATCCCGTGCAAGATGATGATGCAATGCATGCCTCATGAATCGCAGCCATCCGATGACTGTACCCTAACCGGTGGGATGGCTGATGACACATTGATGACATGCGCATGCCCACCACCTCTTACCCTACCCCCCGAGCTTGAAAGGGCCCTCCCGGAGGCTCACGAAGCCCCTTGGGGCCATCCATATGTCAAAATGTTCGGCACATCCCGTGCAAGATGATGATGCAATGCATGCCTCATGAATCACAGCCATCCGATGACTGTACCCTAACCGGTGGGATGGTTGATGACACACTGATGACATGCGCATGCACACCACCTCTTACGCTACCCCCCGAGCTTGAAAGGGCCCTCCCGGAGGCTCACGAAGCCCCTTGGGGCCATCCATATGTCAAAATGTTCGGCACATCCCGTGCAAGATGATGATGCAATGCATGCCTCATGAATCACAGCCATCCGATGACTGTACCCTAACCGGTGGGATGGTTGATGACACACTGATGACATGCGCATGCACACCACCCCTTACCCTACCCCCCGAGCTTGAAAGGGCCCTCCCGGAGGCTCACGAAGCCCCTTGGGGCCATCCATATGTCAAAATGTTCGGCACATCCCGTGCAAGATGATGATGCAATGCATGCCTCATGAATCACAGCCATCCGATGACTGTACCCTAACCGGTGGGATGGCTGATGACACATTGATGACATGCGCATAGTGGAGATCGCATATTTGTGATCGACAGCGCCTAGACCTCTGACCTTTATCGTCTTGGCATGAAGTAAATTACCTTACTACCTCTGACCTTACCTCTGACCTTTATCGTCTTGGCATCAAGTAAATACCTCTGACCTTTATAATCTTCACCCAAACCAAATTACCTTACCTTACCTTACCTTACCTTACCTTAATCAGCAGCAGCAGCAAAGCTCGAATCCCAACGAACGATACAGTCGAATGTTCCATCTCACGATCGCCAGACGCTAACGATGACAGTGCCGCAACAGTCGCGTGTATGTACCACGACGCCACCCACGCGTTATGGCATGGCATGCTGGGAAGCAAAAAGCGAAGCACTGTCGCGCACATGATCCTGCGGTCATATGATGTAATGGCGATATTAATGCTAACATCGCATGGTAATGAATCGTGCTGTCCAAAAAGATCGACGCCTAGTGGAGATCGTATATTTGTGATCGACAGCGCCTAGTACCTTACTACCTCTGACCTTTATAATCTTCAACCAAACCAAATTACCTTACCTTAGTCAATCAGCAGCAGCAGCAGCAACAGCAGCAAAGCTCGAATCCCAACGGGCGATACAGTCGAATGTTTCATCTCACGATCGCCAGGCGCCAACGATGACAGTGCCACTGCAGTCGCGTACATTTATCTCGACGCCACCCACGCGTTATGGCATGGCATACTGGGAAGCAAAAGGCAAAGCACTGTCGCGCACATGATCCTGCGGTCATATGATGTAATGGCGAAAATGATTTAAACATCGCATGGCCGACGCGATGTTCGGAAATCAGATAGATTCGCTTTTACATTGCATAGCAGACGCGAGGATCGAGAAATGTCAAATCATTAATGGAATGGCAAACTCGATGTTCATGTTCGGATCTCTCGAGTGCGCCACGTCGGCAAGATAAATAATCCCATCCACCGTCAGATGCGCCTAGTGGAGATCTTAATTTAAGATCGACCGGGCCTAGTACTTAGTCAATCAGCAGCAGCAGCAGCAGCAGCAGCAGCAGCAAAGCTCGAATCCCAACGGGCGACGCAGTCGAATTTTCGATCTCACGATCGCCAGACGCCAACGATGACAGTGCCACTGCAGTCGCGTACATTTATCGCGACGCCACCCACGCGTTATGGCATGGCATGTTGGGAAGCAAAAAGCAAAGCACTGTAGATGATGTAATGGCGAAAAATGATTTAAACATCGCATGGCCGACGCGATGTTCGGAAATCATATAAATTCGCTTTTACATTGCATAGCAGACGCGAGGATCGAGAAATATCAAATCATTAATGGAATGGCAGACTAGATGTTCTATTCGAATCTCTCGAGTGCGCCACGTCGGCAAGATAAATAATCCCATAGACCATCAGATGCGCCTAGTGGAGATCTTAATTCAAGATCGACCGGGCCTATTTGGCTGCGGGAACCGTTCATTAGCTAATGAACGGCCTCTGGTCAAAGCGAAATTTTTCTTGGACCTTGTGATAGATTGTGTAATCTTGTTCATCACAGGAATGTGGATATTGTATCATATATTTCTATCTGAATTTCATGAAGTACACATTCATGACGTTGGTCGAGTTGGTACGGCGCTAGGCTATAAACCTCGCACTCGTGGGTTCAATTCCCACTAAGGGTGTAGGTTGCGCAGATTTAAGGCGTGACGGAGAGTGCTGACGAGCACGCGACGGCCATCCCGCCTGCAGACGTGCAGTGCTGGGGGTGTCTCCCAAACGTCTTAGATCCAGCCAACCTATAAAAACCCTTATGCGTTTCCTTGGATAATTTTTTAATAATTCCGATGAAGACGAAGCTTTTGATAATTGCGTAGCGATAGCGGTAGCACCTGAAGTGGACGCGTAAAGTATTGATTATGTATCTTAGTATTGATTATGCAGTTAGCGCTAATTGCGCGCAGCGCGCCGCGATGTTGATGTATTGATCGGTGCGTGGGCATTTACATTCTACACATTCAACAGATTGTTTTCGATGCCATGCATGTGCAAATGCTAAATAGTATGTAACATATGTATGCAAAGTGTTTGCTTATTCGACTACACGTGTACAGTAAGAGTCAACCAATAAGAGAAAGCTACGTTAAGAAACCAGCCAGCTTTTTTTTGGGGGGGGGTCACAAGTTTAGGAGAAAAGCTGGCTGGTTTTAAAAGTTAAGAGATTGGCAAAAATAAGAAATATGGAGGCTGGCTAGACCCCAGGACATTTTCTTAAAATATAGCAAAATAAGTACGGCTTTGATGTTAGAAAAGTCATCTTGTGCGAGTAGACCTTCCCTAACATCACTAATAACTTACCGCAATTGTGAACGTGTCGCGTCGTCCATCACGGTAGTGGGCGGTTTTTTCGAAGTGAGGATGTGCTGCGAATCCAATACGAGAAAACTGATTTTTCACTCTTAAGAATGAGAAAAGCTAGCTGGCAAAATAAGCGGTTTTCTCTTATTTCGTCGGCTCTCTTAGGTACCGAAGCTGGGGTCACAAGGGAGAAAAGGGCTGACCCCGAAATCTCTGCTTTCTTATTGTTGACTCTTACTGTATCTAACTACAATTGCCAAGCGTAAGCAACGTGCGAAAGCTAAGAAAACGTTCGTACTAGAAAATAAGTAATCATAGTAACTTTTGTGTCCCCGATAATCATATTGGATAGCCAAACCTTGCTCCGCCATTCAATATTTGCAACTAGCTTACATTACATGTACGCCGCCACCATATATCATATCTAGCTATATAACACATTTAATATCTCACATCCCAAATCATATCGCCGTACATACATAACAACCGCCCAACTAATAACTAATGAATACCAACGAAAGGGTATATCATCATCCATACACCGCCACCAAGCGCAACCAACACGCGAACGCTAGGAAAAGTTTGCACTAGAAAGTAACGTATCATTATAGTAACTAGCTATGTCGCCTTGGTAATCATATTGGACATCCAAACCTTGCTCCGCCATCCTATATTTGTAACTAGCGTATATTTCATGTACGCCGTCGACATAATATATCATATCTAACCATATAACATATATAATGTCTCACATCGCAAATCATACCGCCGTGCATAACAACCGCCGAACCAATAACTAATGAAAAATATATATTGAACCGATTGAATTGTCGGATGGCCTAGTGGAGATTGCTGGATGTGACACACCGTGTGTCACTTCCTGTTATCTGTACTAGTACTCCGTACAGTACGGGTGTCACAGGCTTAGGGTTTCCGGCATAAAGCCGAGACTATCTTATGTTTATTCTGACTTATGCAAATACCGAAAGTGAAAGCATTCTGACTGTAACCCGCTATATACCCGTAGTTATATATCCCACAGGTTATGGTGCGCCAGGCACCTTCCACTACTTTTGGTAGCATGATTGGCTAAGCGCCTCCGCTTGGTGGGGCGTTGGGGGTCCCATTTGATGGTTGCGCTACGAGGACTCGCGGTTGAGGCACACGTCGTTACGGAGTAATTGTGTTTATCGCTGCAGCGTACCCTACGTAATTTTTTGGATGTCCACGGGATTTTCGTTTTGACTGGACCTGATCAATCTTTGTCGCGGACTTCTTGCGCAACGTGTTCATCGACTTCCGCATTTCTACAATTGGGATTTCGCAGTTACGGACGTTTTGACTGCTTTTGCCATCACCATTTCCGCGAGTTCCTCCTCTCCGCGCCATCGCTACCTTACCCCGACGTACCCACCTATAGGATTTTTATCATGAGTATTTCTTCGCACGCTACGCCTCCCATGGGGGCTCACAACCGAATTCGGCTAGACACAATTTTTTCCCGAGACGTTGGGATGCGCTATCGGCCGACACCTGCATCTCCAGCGGCTAATTTGACGGCCCCTGAACGGACACGTGCTGTGGCCGTTCAAAATTCATCCTGGGACGTGGATTTAATCAAAAGAGCATCTCGAGACGCTCTTGGCTCCAAGGAGGCGTCATTCCGAGGTGACGAATCGGACCGCAATGTTTTGTGGACGTCGTTGGTGACATCTTTGCAGTCGGCATTTGAGCTGAAGGACACCGCCAACGACGCCCTCTTCGACTTGGCGGACGCCACCAAGGAGGTCAACAACGTCTACAACGCCATCCTCTTCACGACGTTGACATCTTTGACGAGACCTCATGGCTACTACCCAAATTCATGGTCCTACCACAAGGACCAATGGGCAATTGCGGTTTCGATCACTAAATCGACTATTTGAGGCACAGGTAACATTTGCACATGATATTTATGAGTTAAATGAATTTTATTTCTTATAGCGGCGGCCCCCATGAGACTTTAGGTGCGTGGTTGAACCACACGCTTTAGGGGTGTAATTTCACCAAAAGCTTGAAGAAAATGGTGGTCCTACCACAAGGACCACCGTATTTTGAGTATTAGGAGTCACATGGGGGGCTCACGGTGATGCTCATGGTTATACATCTTGAGTTTATGACCAAATAAGATAACTGAATCGGTTACTTCGCACCCTCATCATCATTTCCGCTCTATTTCAGCATGGCGCATGTTCAACACAATGCAAATTCCGAATTTAGTGAATTTCGGACTTTAGAAATTGGCATTCATCCATTCTAAAATGTACACGCCAGTCGAAAAATAAGATATTTGGATGATGTTAGACTTTCAGAAATTCGCAATACATATATACTTGAAGATTTAATGTGCCGCACACACCAACCTTGCGATATATGCCCTCTAGCAAGCAAGTATGATGGCTGGCTGGTCAGCTCGCGTGACCACTGTTTAAGGGGGGAAACCAACGAGCCAATATATTAGAGGGGGAGCCAACGAGCCAACGAGCCAATATATGCATTCCAACCGGGCCTACCGCCCAAATATGATTGGGACATATGTATAGGTTCAATTTGATGGTATCCGCGCAGGTGTGGTGTTGATATATGATTGGTAAAAAATTATTGAAGATGAGTCACTAATTTGCCACATTTTAATTGTTCCAAAAAATCCGTTTTGAAAGTTTTGAGTGTAGAGGTTTGAAATGCATTCGTCATGGATATATGGGATGGATATAGGTCAAACCAGCGTTCAAATAAATTAATATAGGACCTATATATACCACCTTTCATTGGTTAGACACCACAAATCACGGGAGATGGCCAATTAAATTATCGGAACAATGGTCCTCGTGGTAGGACCAAATCGTCGATTTGGTCCTACCACAAGGACTGCGGGGCAGTAGCCACTCACTCACCCGCAAGACGTTGGGTGGACGCTTCTGGACGTGCTTCACCGCGGGATGGGAAGCGAGCTTTGCTTGAGGTCACGAAGAGGCTGCTTCCTCGAGTTCTCCGACCCCTTGGGAACTACGAGGAGTTGTGTGCCATCTACTTCGACTCCAAGCTCGACCCCGATCCGTTAATCCAAGACTTCGACGCCTGCCTAACGGCTATCCGCAACTCGCCCTCTGGTCCGCTCGACGACATGATGGCCAAGAAGCAGCTGCTAGCGTCCCTCGACCCCATCATGTACGACAAGGTCACCACGTCGCTTCGACTCGACGTGGACTTGGCCAAGGTCGACCTCGAGGACATCTACGCCCACATCCTCGAGATTTGGGAGAGCGAGAACGGTGTTGGCCGCGCGAAGCGACCTAAGCCGTCACCTCCGACTTCCCCGACTATGCTTTACTCTGGTGGGATTGACGTGAAGAGCCTCATCATGGAGTTCGAGAAGCAATTGGAGGCCGCCGCCTCTACCCTCGTGACGCTAAAGGACTCAATCGCGAAGGACGACGAGCCTCTCTCTGGATTCACTGACTCTCACCGCCACCGCCAGCAGCCTGACGGTAAGCGGGGTGTCTCCTTTCCGCCCTCACGTTGGCGGGATGAACGCAACAGGAGGGACGATGGGAAGTTTCATGGACGGAGCAATCGTGTTGGGGGCTATGGCGCGCGGAAGAGCTTCCGCTTCGCCGCGAGCCCGCTCAAGACCGACGGGAATTGGAGTCAGCAACACTACAAGAAGAACTCCGCCCACAACATCTCCTTCCACGTAGCCTCCTCCGCCTTCGTCCCTGAGTGCGCGCGTTGTCCTCCTGGACACTACCACGACACCGCGAGTTGCCCCACGGACGACATGGCATGCGCGGAGTGCGACTTAGTGGCTGCCGACGAGAACGACGAGATCGTCTCCGCGTTCCAGACCGCCTTCGACGCTCAGGACGACGCCACCTTCGCTCGACTTTGTGGACAACATGATCAACCTGTTGTTCGTCACGACGAGGAGCCCTTCACCTTCGCGGACGACATCAACGTTGGCCTTCGGGCACAGTACGCAGGCTTAAAGCCTTCTCCGCCCTCTCTCCTTGCTACCCGCGTGCACGAGGCGCGCACAGCTCTCCGTGAGCTGAAGCAGGTAGCCGGTGGTGCTGAGTCGGCCCCGCAGCATTTTCCCATGGTTCATTTCGGCACGGCCCCGCCCGCCGTTATCGACGAGAGCATCGCGGAGCCCGAGCCGCAATTGACGATCGACAACGACGAGAGCGCGCTAATCTTCCCGAAGCAGTTCGTCAACAACGAACCCCCCTTCGAGCAGTCCTTTATGGACGGCATGTCTGTAAAATTGGGCTTCTTCGAGCCCGAGCCGCAGGTTTCAATTCAATCCTTCACACCCCTGCCTCCGTACATTTCTTCCACGCATGATTCGGCCAGCGTCGCTGACTCCGAGTCTGGCGATGAGGAATTGCATGTGGACGCACCGCCGCCCGCTTCACGGGTTGGTGGTGTCCGGACGCCGTCAATTGGCAGTCTCCTCACGGCAGCAACACTGCCGGCTCTGTTCATGTGTGTGAGCATGGCTTTGCTCGACACCGTCACCGCCTCTGCACTTTGTGGCGCGGAGATTGCTCCGCGGGCGGTGGTGTCCGGGCAGTACTTCAATTATCAGAATTGCGCAATGGACTTCTTCCGTGACTCCGCCTTTCTGGACTCTGGACCCGCTGACCCCGACGACAACTTCAATCTGGACTCTGGTTCTTTGGACTTTTACACTTTTGACATCTTAAATCTGGACTTTGAGATTGACAACGGCAACTTCTACAGTGAACTCTGCTTTGTGGACCACTTTCAAAGTGGCTAGAGTTGCTCTGTGACTGCTAGTAGCCCTGCTAGATCAGCTTCAAGGCCAAGATGCCTCCCTGTGTGCACGGCTAGCTAGAGATTTGGGACCGCCCTGGCCAAGAGCACCGGCCCCCTCTAGAATTGTTTCCACCGCTTGAGATGGTGTGTTTTCTAACTGCAGCAACCCTGCTCCACCCTAACTCTTCCTCCGTAATAGTCCAGGGTGGTGTGCTGGATGTGACACACCGTGTGTCACTTCCTGTTATCTGTACCAGTACTCCGTACAGTACGGGTGTCACAGGCTTAGGGTTTCCGGCATAAAGCCGAGACTATCTTATGTTTATTCTGACTTATGCAAATACCGAAAGTGAAAGCATTCTGACTGTAACCCGCTATATACCCGTAGTTATATATCCCACAGAGATCTCATCTTTGAGATCGACCGGGCCTAGTACCTTAGTCAATCAGCAGCAGCAGCAGCAGCAGCAGCAGCAAAGCTCGAATCCCAACGGGCGATACAGTCGAATGTTTCATCTCACGATCGCCAGGCGCTAACGATGACAGTGCCACTGCAGTCGCGTACATTTATCGCGACGCCACCCACGCGTTATGGCATGGCATGCTGGGAAGCAAAAAGCAAAGTACTGTCGCGCACATGATCCTACGGTCAGATAATGTAATGGCGAAAATGATTTAAACATCGCATGGCCGACGCGATGTTCGAAAATCAGATAGATTCGCTTTTACATCGCATAGCAGACGCGAGGATCGAGAAATGTCAAATCATTAATGGAATGGCAGACTCGATGTTCATGTTCGGATCTCTCGAGTGCGCCACGTCGGCAAGATAAATAATCCCATCCACCGTCAGATGCGCCTAGTGGAGATCTTAATTTAAGATCGACCGGGCCTAGTACCTTACTTACTTAGTCAATCAGCAGCAGCAAAGCTCGAATCCCAACGGGCGATACAGTCGAATGTTCCATCTCACGTTCGCCAGACGCTAACGATGACAGTGCCACTGCAGTCGCGTGTATGTACCACGACGCCACCCACGCGTTATGGCATGGCATGCTGGGAAGCAAAAAGCAAAGCACTGTCGCGCACATGATCCCGCGGTCATATGATGTAATGGCGATATCCATGTTAACATCGCATGGTAATTAATTGTGCTGTCCAAAAAGATCGACGCCTAGTGGAGATCGCATATTTGTGATCGACAGCGCCTAGACCTCTGACCTTTATAATCTTCACCCAAACCAAATTACCTACCTCTGACCTTTATAATCTTCAACCAAACCAAATTACCTTACCTACCTCTGACCTTTATCGTCTTGGCACCAAGTAAATTACCTTACTTACTTACTTAGTCAATCAGCAGCAGCAGCAGCAGCAGCAGCAGCAGCAAAGCTCGAATCCCAACGGGCGATACAGTCGAATGTTCCATCTCACGATCGCCAGACGCCAACGATGACAGTGCCACTGCAGTCGCGTACATTTATCGCGACGCCACCCACGCGTTATGGCATGGCATGCCGGGAAGCAAAAAGCAAAGCACTGTCGCGCACATGATCCTGCGGTC
>LGRX02011645.1:0-25315 GCA_001247695.2 Cymbomonas tetramitiformis | reverse complement strand
AAGCCAGCATGGGGCAGCTGGAATCTCTTCAGCACAGCACAGCATTTCCTCCACCACCAGGCTCTAAGACACTGGTAGGAGGTGGTCGGACTTAAGTAAAGGAAGTAAACACCGAAAATCACACACCGAGTGGCATGAGGCGCACGCTTACCAAGCCTAGTCCAACGTCAGGGTAGGGCAGAAGCATGCAGAAGCAGGACGGGTCTTTGACCAGGTTAAACGTCCCTCCTCTCCGCCGATGCACAGTTGAAACACGCATAAGACCTTGGATATCGGAGTGCAGCTGGCTGAAGAGCAGTTGGGACGCGTTGAGAATGCCCATGAACCTGGAGGAAAGCCTGGCGAACAGGGGGATGGCTCACCTAGTAGATGACGCAGCTTCTTTTAACACCTTCTCGAGGTTCTGCTGGATGTGCGTCGTGAGCGGGCCGACGATTTTGCTGTCGAGGCCATGCTCCAGACAGAACTGCTGCGCGTGCGCCTGTCGGGCCACGGTTCACAACGCCCCTCACTGCGTGTCCTGCCGCCCCTCTCGCCTTACACTTGGAAGCTACTCGCCACGAAAAGAGGATGAAACGCCCCTCACTGCGTGTCCTGCCGTCCCTCTCGCCTTAAACCTAGAAAGTACTCTCCGTGATCCAACTCGATGCATTAAAGTGTTCTTCCATGAAGAGCAGGCGTGCACATCGAGTTTCAACCAAAGCTAGTCCGCCAGACAACTCAACTAGGGAAAACCCTGTGTGAGCCGGGCAGGAACGCGAATGTGTACCACGCACCCATGGTTAACAATAAGGTCAGTAGGCATGAATTGCTGCAGAGCACATCCGCCAGGAGTGCGACGTACTAACACCCGGGTTAAACACAGTAAGCGTGTTCGGGCAGGCAGGCCAACACACACCAAGTGGCCAACTGAGGCCAGCCCATCACCACCCTTGAAAACAGCGAGCAATATCAAAGCGGGACCATGAGAAGGTCCCTCACAGTGAAAATACGGCAGCAAACAACTACGTCTCACGCGCTCGCGTGTGTCACGTGCTAACTCCCAGGTAGTGCGGAGTTCATAAGCCAACTAAGCCAGCATGGGGCAGCTGGAATCTCTTCAGCACAGCACAGCATTTCCTCCACCACCAGGCTCTAAGACACTGGTAGGAGGTGGTCGGACTTAAGTAAAGGAAGTAAACACCGAAAATCACACACCGAGTGGCATGAGGCGCACGCTTACCAAGCCTAGTCCAACGTCAGGGTAGGGCAGAAGCATGCAGAAGCAGGACGGGTCTTTGACCAGGTTAAACGTCCCTCCTCTCCGCCGATGCACAGTTGAAACACGCATAAGACCTTGGATATCGGAGTTTGCGTAGAAGCGCAAGCAGTGGTCGCGCTGGACCAATGGAGGGGTGATATTCGGCGGCACCGGGTGGGGGGGAGGGGGTTGTCAAGTAAAGAAGCGCGAGCTGGATATCCACCCTTTAACGACTATGATCGACGATTTTGTAACAGAACCAGAAAGCAAACGCACCTCTGCAGAGTCTCCGTCCCGCAGTTCGATGCGCTTTGTAACACCTTCAGAAATTTCTACGGTCATAACCTGAAATACAAGGAATCTGATTCAACCTTAAATGGGTGGTGGTGAAATCATTCTCCAAACTTGAACGCAGCGGGTACTCGCTGTGCCAAAGGAGCAAGTGCCGAAGGAAATCTTGAAAAGGCGTCGCAAAAGAAGCATTTTGCGTGAATGCGTGAATGCCGTGCTCACTGACGTTTCCCGAAGCAAAGGAAAGTTAATAGATCATTCCAACAAGTTGTGGATTTGCCGCCGAACAATTTAGAAGGAAATACCAGAATGACTCTCCGCTCCTCCGACCCCATTTCGGTTTCGTTCTTTGATTCCGTGCAGAGAGGTCTGATTCTACCACAGTTTTGACCAGAGCTCTGGCACGCGTGCAAAATACCTGGGCACAGCCGGAAAATTTATTCGTGAAGCTTTAAACTCCTGAAGTTGGACGTTCATCGTCCAAGTGGGTAAAAGTGGATTGAAGGCGCTACCTCCTCAGAACCGTTGACTTCAAGATCAGCTCCCATTATGACCACTGTTCGAAGACTTAGGTATCAGACGTGTTTACAGGGATTCGGAAACTAATATATCCCCCTAGGTCCCAAAAAAATGCCACGAGGGACACGGGAAGAGTAAGTATCGAGCTGAGAGGAACGTGAGCTGCACCCTCTGCTCGCTGCGTGCTCGAATTTGCCGACTCTTTGGCCTTCGAGTCGGTAGGCTCCTTGCCTGTTGAGTCCGTAAAAAGTAGTTTGCGGCAGAATGAATAGCAAGCTCGCCCCCGGGGACTGGACGGCGCTCCACTCCTTTCAAATTCTACCTTGCGTTGGTGACACAGACCAGAGAATTGCACATCTGAGACCATTCCCGATCCTCGTTTACCACGATTTACCAGCTCCGTCTCTATATTTATACTACATTGCGAAGTTTTATATCCATTTACCATTAGCGCATTAGGCCATGACCATTTACCATTCCAGATCCTCGTTTACCACGCTCCGTTCTGAAATTACCAGGCTTTTACCATGCTTCAACCTATATTACCGCAAATTACCAATGATTTACCGTCAGTTATTTTTTTTGAAATATTTTAACGTTTACCACCTGATTACCACCCCACATAGGGGCTTACCGCCGTTTACCACCAGTTTACCACATTTTAACACCAGTTTACCACATTCTACCACGATTCCTTCTCAGTGTGCTTGCTGTTCGCTCAGGAAGCCACGGTGCCACCGGATCTTCGTGCTCGACCCGAGTTGGACTTTGGGAAGCAGGAGGAGAAGACACTGGCTGATGACCTGTTACAGCGAGCAGCCATCGTGAAGAGGCTCATGGTACATGCAGGGTGCAACCTAGAGATCGCCCAGCACCGCGACACCTTACGATACGAGCACAGGAGGAGTGGCAGCTACGAGCCGAAGCCACACCAGTTCAAGGCAGGCGATTTCGTGTATATACGACAACAACCGCGCTCTGGCATGGAGGTGGCCACCAAGCCAGCCATCCTAAAGATAGTCAAGGTGCAAAGAGATGGGGTGGTAGTGTTGGAGGACAGCACGAAGCTGCGGGAGAAGAGCACAGTGCAAAACATTGCACCATGTCACCTACAAGTGAAAGATCAGTACGACTGCAGTGCAGCCATCCCCAGCAAGCATCTCGCGTGTGAGGCGTGCATGCGGACAGATGGGGAGGCAGCCATGTTGCTGTGTGACACCTGTAACCGTGGTTATCACACGTGGTGTCTGAATCCAGCGCTGGATGGAGTACCTGAAGGAGATTGGCAATGTCCCAAGTGCTTAGGTGGGACCGTGGTGGCAGCTGCCGCCGAGGTGAGTGCGTCGATCGTCGACAAGATGGCTACCATGGAGCTGCAGCTGAGAGAGAAGCTGGGCTCAGATGTGGTATTGTTGCCTGCAGACGTGGGTCCACATCGTGCAGTGAAGCCGGGGCGTGAAGACCCATGGCAGGCGCTGACGTCGCGGCAGATGCTCAGGAAAGAAGGGAGCATGGGGGATCTTCCTGACAGAGTGGCCTGGGGAAACCAGGAGGAGCTCAGCAGAGTGATCACAGAAGTGATGCCAGGATTCTGGCATGAGGGCCATCGTACCATCTTGAGCAGGAAGTGTGCAGAACAGCACACTCGCGCGAGAAGTCTCCGCAAGGCGTCCACAGTGCAGGCCATGAGCCCCGAGGAAGTACAGAAGAGAGGAGATGTGACGCAATTGAGCAGAGCTCAGGTGAAGATTGCCAGCCAACTGGATTGGGGTTTAGAGTTGGTGATGACAGTCCCTCAGGAGGTCAGACGTTTGGCGCACGAGGTGACTTGGGAGAAGATCACACAGGTCTGGGATCCTTGGGCTGGCACAGGTGTCATTGGCAAGGTTATGTCACTGGAATGGCCTCACCTGAAGGTTATGAACAATGATTGGAACCCGCAGCTGAAATGGCACGAAGCCCTTAATGCTTTACAACCGGGCAATTATCGAGCCTGGAAGGAGAAGTATGGGGTGTGTGACGCGGTGGTGACCTCACCCTGGTTCGCAGTGCTGGATATTGCGTTGCCATTGGCAGTGCTGGCCAGCCGAGTGGTGGCTTGTATTCATGTGCCATCGCACTACATGACAGATATGACAGAAAGCAGGGCACAATACTTTCGTAAGTTGTGTCACGCTGGACGCTTACATGTGATTGGGCACTTAGAGCATGGGCCTATTGGCAGAAGATGTATGTGGGTCATGGTGTTTCGCAATCCTTTGACACGGGCCAGGATGTTGCGTGGAGGAGAAGCTTCTGGAGTGGGTATGTTTACCTTCAGCATGGGCAAGTTCGCGATGGATGGTGTCACGACAGAAGATGCTGCGAGAACAGGTGTTCCGCTCGGGTAAAACAAACTGGCTAAGCTCCCATAATCAGTCCGGCCGAGTGCTTTTATCATGCATCTCGGAAACCCGGATAATACGAAGTGATGACTGACAGTACAGTACTACTGTACTGTCATCCTAGCTACTAGCGGAGTCACGGTTCCGATCAGAGACGGGTCAGGCTAGGGGCTATCAGAGCCCATAATAATAACCCTGAACCTAAAGTCCAGCACACCACCCGGAGCTGTGACTGTAGCCAATAGGGCTAGGCAAGCGGAGCTAACTAAACAGATAACAAACAGCACTTCACTGGAAACAGATATACTTCTAGCTGGGTGCCCGGGGACTTGTCCCGGCACAACCCACCACTGCGGCTAAGGCTAATCACACCTCCAGGATCTTAATCAAGCAGACTCTAGCCACTGTAAAGCTGGTCGGCAGAGCCGAGTTCAGCAGACGGATTCCAATCAAGAAAAGCATCCGAAGTCAATTGAGAAGAGAATTTGTAAGTACTGACACCACCAGACCCAAGTGGGTCAGGCGGATCCCAAAGTGGAGTGGCAAAACCATCAGATTGCAAAGCCGCTGAAGTCGTTTGAGAAAAGAACGGTGTCACATCCCGCGGCGGCAATGACGGACCAGTAGCAATCACGGGCGGGCAAAGGGAATCCAGTAATGCACCACCGGGATGAACCGCACCGTAGCCGTAGGTGGCTCCGGGCTCAACCAGGCCCCTGACACCACCGCCGACCACGAGTGTCGGCATCGCCGTAGCACTGAACAGAAAAGTAGCCACCATGAAAAGAGTGAGAGCAAATTCACCAAAGCCAAATCGCCTGGAGCCTCTGGGGACTCCGAACCGCCGAAATGCCGCAGCCGCCGGCGGTGCACCCCCCTCAATTTCAGTCAGGCAGACACCAGGAGGGCAGTCCGAGCCCTCTCCAAGTCTCCATCATCATCGGAGTCACACACCTCAACAGGCTCAGGGTCAATGTCAAACCAGTCAGGGTGGACAGTGTTGAATGTCTTGAAAGAGTTGTCAGCAGGAGCCATCGGGCCGAGAGCCAGAGAGGCAGACGGCGGCACGAAGGCGGCACGGCTGACCTCATGCAAGCAATCGGCTTACCATGCACGGGTGCAGAGGCCTTCGGCAGCAGCCGCTTGCTGGCGGTCGGCTCAGCGACACCACCAGCAAGCGGACCGCTGACCTCAGCAAATGCAACACGGCCAATGGAAAGGTGCTCATCAGGTGCGGACTCAGCAGAGGCAGCAGCATCCTTGAACTGCTGCAGAGCCGTAGGCTCTGGAGCAAAGGAATGCGCAGACAGCTCACAGATTTCAGGTTGCCCCACGAGAGCACACAAGTGCTCCATGGACCCCTCATCCCCAGCGTCATAGTACCGCTGAAAACGAAGGGCAAGCACGTCGGAGTCATAAGACTCGACGGCTTGGCAGTAGGATGCCGAAATGGACAAGGGGTGAGTGTCCTTGTGAGGACACTCACTCAGCCAATGCTTTGACCCAACGGCGCGGCACTTCTCGTGCCTGCACGCTGGGACAAAGGTGCTAGACCGCTTGTCAAAGGCCACCTCCGAAGAGGCGGAGTGAGCAAGTGGTTGCACTCCAGGTCGGTGGAAGTTGCGCGGAGTGTGTTTCCCAGGGGGCTTGGAGCCACCCTTCTTAAGGGAATCCACATCCCGCTGCAACTTGACCAACCGAGCACTGAGCCGATCAATGGCCGAAGCCAGGCCAGTGTCAGTGGTGCAAGACGCAACAGACATGGGCCGCCCCGCAGTGCGCTTGCCCGAGAGCCGCCCGCAGCGGTACTGCTCGCGCACGCGCGCCTGCAAGGTGAGCAGACTCACAGCCGCACGCTGGTCAGCTCGAGCAAACGAGTCAACCAGCGTGGCGTAAGCCGGTCCAGACAGGGCAGAGAGGAATTGCCTTTTAACAGCGTCTTCGGGCAGCGTCGTCAGACGCTGTGCATCCCGAAGACAGCTGTTGAAAAGGCGAATCCCCGCATCAGGGTCACCCTCGTCAGAAATCTTCACGTCAAGCAGTTCAGTCAGAGCGTCGAACGGAGTCGACGCGTCAGCAAGCATACGCACCACCTCCAGGGTGGCGCGTTTGCCATCAGCAGGAACATCCGCACCAGAAGCCTCTACCCAATTACGGGCAGGAGACCCTGGCGCAGTCAGCAGCAGCAGCACAGAGTACAGCAGTTCATTTGCAGCAGGCAGAACAGGGGTGTCAGCAGCAGTCAGATCAAACAGGGGTGCGAATGCCGGCGACTGCAGTGTGAAGAGCTGCTGAAGTTCGGACACCAATTGAGAAAAAATGTCCGAAGCCGATGTTTCGTCCCCACGGAATTTTGCTGCTTTGTCGCCTAACACCTTTGTCGCCGCGGTTTTCGAACTCTGAACGTCGAATGAATCTCTGCGCAGCCGATGGACAAGTGTGGCAGCCGCAGTCGAGGCCTCTGACGCAGCCGAATCCAAGTGCGGAGTCGTGGGCGTGGCTGCATGCAACGCTCCAACATCATCGAAAATCGTTGCTAATTTACGCGCCCTAGCGCGCGTACGTGGTCTCTGCGGTGTATCCATTATAAAAATGACGGTGAGATGGGGAGCGTGGGCTAGAGTGGCGGCAGCAGTTAAATCAATAGTCGCAGCGGCCAATCCCTGCAGAAGTCTCAGCGTGAAAACCAACATCAAACAGGTCATGAGCCGATTGGCTAAAAGTGGTTGCGACCCACAATACGCGGAGTGCCCTCTCCACCGGCCAGGTGAAACGTAAGAAGAAGCCATAGCGAGCGACGATACTGCTGCCGAAAAATGTTTCGTAAAACTGATCTCCACTTCAAAAGAAGGCCATACTGCGAAAAGACGAACTACTGCCTAAGGGGGCGCCCACCCCATCTCTGTGTCAAAACTTAGCCAAACATGGCAACAGCTAGGCGCTGTGCCATCAGAATTACTAGGGAAGTGGTGACGCGCATAACCTGCGAGAACAGGTGTTCCGCTCGGGTAGAACAAACTGGCTAAGCTCCCATAATCAGTCCGGCCGAGTGCTTTCATCATGCATCTCGGAAACCCGGATAATACGAAGTGATGACTGACAGTACAGTACTACTGTACTGTCATCCTAGCTACTAGCGGAGTCACGGTTCCGATCAGAGACGGGTCAGGCTAGGGGCTATCAGAGCCCATAATAATAACCCTGAACCTAAAGTCCAGCAGATGCTGAGCAAGCTCTTGTTTAATGTCTGTGCTACCAGTGGCAGCTACAGATGGGGGATGTTGAGAAAAAGAGCTTGCATAAGTTGTGAGAAGAGATAAGGAGATATCAAAAATTTTGAGATTTTGTGTAGTTACAGTAGCAAGCCAACTGTGCAGTCATAGAAGGCAACATATGCAAAGCTGAGCTAGTGTTGTGGAAGCGCTGACAATAAGTAAGACTGTTTAGTAGTAGGGCTAGAGAGTTATGCTTTGTGTGGACGCTTCGTGCATAAGTTCGCGACATGTGCATATGAATGTGTGGGGGGCTGCATGGGGAGTTAGGAGCATTTTTCAAAAGTGGATTTGGGCAACCGAGCCGCCCGTGGCGGGCATTTTGGTGCGTGGGGGTAGGGGTGGCGCCAGCAGCGCCTAGATGCAAATTGTCGGGGAACTGATCTGATACAGGGTCGAAGACAGGTGGAGCTGTGCATATGAATGTGTGGGGGGCTGCATGGGGAGTTAGGATCATTTTTCAAAAGTAGATTTGGCCAACCGAGCCGCCCGTGGCGGGCATTTTGGTGCGTGGGGGTAGGGGTGGCGCCAGCAGCGCCTAGATGCAAATTGTCGGGGAACTTATCTGATACAGGGTCGAAGACAAGTGGAGCTGTGCATATGAATGTGTGGGGGGCTGCATGGGGAGTTAGGAGCATTTTTCAAAAGTAGATTTGGGCAACCGAGCCGCCCGTGGCGGGCATTTTGGAATATTTCATGGAATACATGTGAATATCCCGCACAAACGGGAAGCGCTCGGCTGTTTTGTAATTTTAGGGTGCACCCAAAATACAAAACGCATCTTTGAAACTCGGAAGTTTCAAAGATGCTTGCCGGTCGCGTGCAGCAGAAAAAGGCAAAGCAAAGGGTTTAGGATATAGAAGAAGTAGGAATAGTTTTCAGAAGCACTAGAATACTTTTCATATGCTTCTGAAAACTATTCCTACTGCCGCTAAATCTTAAACCCTTTGCCTTTCCCTTTGCCTTTGACCTTCCGTTCGCAGTTTTACCATGTGCACACCTCGTGGACAGATATCAATTCGACATTTGCTGACATCGTGATGACATGGTATCGCGAAACCACAGTTTCCAAACCGTGGTATCCCGAAACCACAGTTTCCACACCGTGGTTTCGCGAAACCACAGTTTCCAAACCGTGGTTTCGCGAAACCATGGTTTGGGGGAACGTGACACGCGATCAGCATATCCCCCGCCACCCAGGCGCCACCAGGCGGAATATTCGGGGGAATAGAGAGGTTCCGCAAGCCGAATTCGATCAAAAAACGGGTGACGTGGACAATTTCACCAGACACGTCGGACGTTGGCGTAATTTTGCTCCGAATTATGGAAAGATTCTTACGCGTGAAATGAAAATTAACGCTGAGGGCTCCGTTTTTTCTTAACACTGTAAATCGTCCGAATTCGGGAAATCGCTCCCGAATTCGGATGAAATTTGTTTATATAAATTGAAAATCACGCGTGCGCTTCATGCATGTGACGGATTTTGGCTCCCAAAAGATGCTCTTTTGTTTGTATGTGGTGTGCACATGCTACTGCAGTGCAGTCAAAAGACTGCGGAGAATTGACCGTCGCTGCCCACCATTTACAACATTCGATATCGCGAGAGCATTCGAAATCTTTGCGACTGCGGACTGTTTCACACGAAAAATGGATTTCGCGTTTTTTGCGAGACTGAAATATTCCCTGGCGTCATTTTGGAATTACGCCAGGACCCAAGAAGTGACTCGACACAAAATCCGACGTGGCACCGGGATTTGGTCCCGAATTATGAAAAGATGCCTTTTTGCGGAACCTCTCTAATATCGCGAAAAGCGTGGTTTCGCGAAACCACGGTTTGTAAACCATGGTTTCGCGATACCACGGTTCAATAACTACTAATATCCCCTGATTTACTAACAGGGTTGATATATTACATCATTTCATTTTTGAGCATTTATACACGAAAGATATGGATGTCAATGATGACTCGGATATTCAGTCTTACGGGTTTGAGGGTAATACTTTTTCATCCTCGCCTCCAGATTTTAATTATAGGGGGTACGTGAACGTACAGGTGGGGAAAAATCCAAATTCCTCAATTCTAAATTTTGCATTGTTACCATCAAATTGTGAGTGAACGCGGAGGTGCAAAAGGAATGTTGTGAAGTATTGAATAACAAATGCGTTAGAAAAGCAAGTGGCATCGGCAATGAACACAAGGGTATTATTTGGGATACTTACGGAACTAGATATTGCTATGTTGTCCAACCATATTGACACTGTTAATATAAAGGTCAGGGTGAATATAATTTGGAAGCATAATTGGAATGTAATGTTATTAATTAAAACAAAGTATCGAATAAAGGAATAGTATAGTTGTAATCTCAAATTTAAGGGCACATTAACAACAACAAACAAGATCAATAGTCGGGACATTTGAAGCATTCACCAATTGGCATATTTAATGTCAAGGCTAGGATTTGGAAATTAAGGTTACCTTATTAAGAAAATACTCTGGTGAGATTTGAGGGTTGGCAATGCAGCTAGTAAAACTAAAATGTTATCTATTTACTACAGGTCATTAAGATATCGAATGCAGGATTCCTCCGTTGACACCCTTTTCTCGCAACTTCTGGAGAGCGGGAGGAATGTTTGTTTGAAGATGTGGGAACTCCTGGATCTTTGCATCCAATGATGTGATAGCAAGTCTTCTGACCCTCAGCTCTTCAACACGAAGTGATTTCAGGAAGTTATCCTGATCGATTGCATGTCCTCCGAAGTGAGCAAACTTTGAGCAAACTCTGATTTCATCAATTATTCATGTATCAATCGATGTGATTGGCCAAACAAATATGTTTCATTTTGAACCAAAGATGAAGCGAAATTGTTCATCTTTCAAATCTCAAGCTGATTTCATAGTAATATGTTGTCAATTGCAATTGGTGAACAAACAAATCAAATCAAATTGTGTTGTACTATTCAAATCTCAACGAGATAGTTGTGATTCATTGTTTAAACATTCGATCATATTTGATAATTGATTGGTTGTAAATTTTGATGTGAAGTTTGTCTTAGATATCGTGAGTGGTTTATGGTTAATAGACACTGAGAGGCCCACATGTGGACAGAGGGCAGAAGTGGTTGTGGTGTGGTTGCAGTGTAAGGCAGGGCGAGGGGAGGGGGTGGTCGTTAGGGGTGTGACAAGGAATAGTGGGGGACTTATTGGTATGGGGTTGATACAAGGTATGTCAGAACAAAGAAAGAAAATGATGGATCGTGACTATGATAAACCAAGTGACCAAATAAACACGGTGACGTGCGGTAAGCGGTTAACTAGATCGCGGCGGTTATAAGATATAGGTTCGTGCACCCAAGCCCCACCCGGCCAATTGTGATCGAAGCATGCGATGGCATTGACCCCCCAATCATGCGCCCTCCTCCCCCGACCAAACATTCAGCATCCAACACCCCCCAACACATTTCAGTCCAGTGGGGAGAGGGCGAACCCCTTCTCCTCCCCCCAAAAATAAAAATGTAATGTAAGCGGCCATGGGCCCAGCTCATATGGTTCGACGTTCATGACAGTGTCATCAGCCTTCATTTTCGCAGATTTGCGTGTCACTGAGTCTCAATTCTCATGTCTGATGTGTCCTTGGCGACCACATCCAAATATTTAAACAGGTTTTATATTATAAATTATTTATTTTAAATTTATTATAATAAGCGTGACAGATCAAACAGCGACGCATGACGCTGACGATGATTATCAAAAAGCGTCATGCATGATGGATGATGACAGCGAACGAAAGCGTCATGCATGATGACAACGACAAAGAAGCGTCTACACGATGACAGCGTCTACCAATGACAGCAAAGGGGCGACAACCTAATGATTACGATTTCCCCCAAAACATTTATACACAAAAGTTTGACATAAAAAACCAGATTTTCAAAGATGTGACAAATTCCCGCTTTACTGTCGTGACATGTCATGTCGTGTTACTGTCATAATTAAAAAGAGCGTGAGCGCAAAAAGCGTGACAGTCGAAAAGCGTAAAAGCGTCAAAGCGTCAAAGAATAAAATTTAATAAATAATAAGCCGTCGATTCCCCTACGGGTCACGGCCACCCCAGGGGGGGGGTCCCCCCACACCCCCCCCCAAAAAAATGTGAGAAGCAGCTTGATTTTCATCGCGATACGGGCTCGGCCAGCCCATACTGTGTACAGCTGACGTTCATGACATTGTCATCAACTTTCATTCCCGAAGCTTTACGCTTTACAGACTGCGTCTCATGTCATGTCATACGTCTAACGTCTTATGTGTCAATGTCCAGTCGACCACATCCAAATATTTATAACGTCAATTAAGTCTTCGTCTTATTTTAAAATCAAATAAGTCATATTAAAAATAATACTACAGTGTTAAGTTATACAGTGCTAAGTTATATTTATAATCAACAGTCGTGACGTCGTGACACTGTGCAATTCCAATAAAATTAGAAATATATATATTATAATTATATTGACCAATTAAATATAAAGAGGCTTTGTATTGAATATTTAAATATCAAATTTATATACTGCCGCGTCAACACATACTTATCCACTACACACGAATCGTTTCGCAGTTTTCATCTACGACGCTAAAGTGCGTAACAGGGGTTAAGTTGAGTGGGTGTAACGCGTACGCTCGAAAAGCGTGACATTCGAAAAGCGTGACATTCGAAAAGCGTGACATTCGAAAAGCGTCACGCTCGAAAAGCGTGACACAAAGCAGTGTTCGTTTTGGAATAGCTGGTTTTCGGCGAAATGAACCTTTAAAAATTTATAGGGGGTACGTGAACGTACAAGTGGGGAAAAATCCAAATTCCTCAATTCTAAATTTTGCATTGTTACCATCAAATTGTGAGTGAACGCGGAGGTGCAAAAGGAATGTTGTGAAGTATTGAATAACTCTATGACGGTCCACCCCCCAGAATTGGTGGGACGACAGGTAGGGTGCAGTTGGCGTGCTGTAGCGGCGTGTAGCTCGATGGCCAAGGCAAGATGCATGGTGGGGATGACGAAGGACATCAGGTGGGATGTGGGACTACCGCGCCTCCTAGTTCGATAAAATGTATTCCTAGGTTGCAGCCGAAGGCTGTAATACTCATGCCAAATCCATGTTTTCTCCCCAAAATTTTGAAAAAAAGGAATATTCTTTTCTAAAATTTCTTTATTCCCTTAATAGATCATTAGTATGTTGTTTATACAAAAAGAATATTCGAATTCAAGTCCGACGAAGCACTTGACCCAAGGGTTAAAGACAAAGTGCACATTTATCAACAGGTCTACACAGATATACCATTATTCCAAAATCCAAATTACACTAGGAAAGGGAATTTACTTTTTTCTTTGTCCAGTCTATTGATCGTGGCAGATGTCACTGCGGTCGAATGAAATCTTGATGGGTTCCGATCTACAGAAGAAAAGTGCCAAGGTTTTCCTTCACCAAAATGTCTGTTCAAAACTCGTGTGACAAAAGGTTCACACTCAGAGGGTGCAGGCCCATTCCAATGCACCATAGCTTCCATGCTGTATCGCTCTTGACCCAAGTGCCTACCACCGATAGCATGGGCATCTATGGTACTCCCCATACCTTCCACGACTTCTTCACAGATGGTCTTTAAGGAACAATGGGTAAACAAATACAGCCAGTCAGAAACTCCTTCATAAAGTGATGTGTCAGTGAAAATATCCTCCATAATAACACAACCAGAGGCCCCTGTCCAACGCATATTGTATTTGGGACTGGTTTGAAAGGCAGTTACCAGGCGTTGTTTCAAAACAAGGTGTTGCTCCCGAAGGTCCTCTATGGAAGGCAACCTGATTTTCCCAACATCTGTCGCCCAGGCGTGCACCTTAGCCAAACTGTCGAGTTGTGCCTGTTCGCTCAAGGGGCAAGGAGAAGAAATAAGAATACGGAGGTCAAAGCACTCTGCCATCCAAGCAAATTGTTCTGGAATGTCACTGATAATACGAGTGTGATAAAAGTGTAGGACAACCTCGCACCAGTCTCCAAGCTGCACCATCAAGTATTCAAAGGACAGACGTTTATTTGTGCAAGCAAGTAGGCTAACACCTGCAAACTTTCCCTTTCGAAATTCCTCCACCTTCTCTGAAAAAAAAAACTCATATGACTCGTCGGAAGTCTTTCTGCTCTAAACTCCTTTAGCAACTGCTTGAATAAAACCTCGAAGTTGAGCATCTCCTGGCGGTGCTCCCAAGGTAGTGTGTTCACCGTTTGCAGCTTCAAAGATAGAAACATAGTGTGCTCCGATAGATCGGTGACACCCATCAAGAGGCCCACAAACTCAAAGTTCTTCAACACTTTCAAGAGCTCACGTGTTTCCTCGTCAGCTGGGAACTCCTTCGCACGTCCCTGCAGCCTAACTTGAAAGATGTGCCAGTCACGTAAAAAGTTCAGATACACTTTTCTCTCAGCTTGCGCGAAACGAGTCTCACAAAAACGAGCGGGATTGTATAGCTTTTCCTTGAGATCAGTTGCAATTTTCCTGACCTCTTCATACCCTTTTCCATAAGAAATTTTAGACAGTTGGCTTGAAACTTTCGTTGCCAAATCGGAGTACCATGCTACAGTTGGGAGGGCAACTGTTCCTTCTTTGTCCTGGCGGGTATCCCCCAAAACCAACTCCAAACGATGTGCCCCGCCCCAGCCAGGAAGGGTCCAGTCAACACAGTTTCCTGCCAGGCTGCACAGTTCCTCAGGCACTCCTAAAGTGAAATATTGTCCATCATATGCGTGCCCTGTCCACTGTTGTGCAAACATTTCTTTCGAAATGCGGTAAGGGCTAATGCCCCCTAGCAGGTTCGCGGCAACTGCAGGGCAGTATGGCCATCGACTACTGGCGGGTTAGATAACAGGAACGGTTTTATTTTCCCTCGTACCATGAACAGCATCCCTGTGGTTTGTCCTGTCCTTCTAAGCTCAGTGACCTTGTCAGCAAGTAAAGCAAAGGGGGGATTTCGACCGGTAGCTGGGTCAGGGGTATTCAGAAAATCGATTAAGCCTTGGACGATCTCTTTGTGCGCTGCGTCCAGGAACTTCGGAGGAAACTTTTCGCTGTGATTTAGTGTGCCTATAAAAATACCATCCTTTGACTTTTATTCGTACAAATAACGTTCAAAAAATAAATAGCTCTCATGCCTATTACCCGCAGCTTAAGGTGGCTTAAGCCACCTTAACTTGAAGGGCTCATTAGGGCTTCCTCGGCGGTGCTTTCAAAATTTGGAGACCTATGTCGTCAAGATCTTGAGCTGCTCTTTCTGCAGTGTCTTATCAAAAGTTTGATCTGAGGCCCGTCCTTAAATCTGGTTTGGAGATTACGGCCGTCGCGTCGCGTCGCGTCGCGTCGCGTCGCGTCTGACCAGATTTAAGGATGAAGAAATCGGCGTACTGCGACGGTGTGCACGACATTTATCGTCTACGTGGCGTCTGGATGGTGTCGTCGTGGCAACGGCAAAACAATTGCACGGAAGCTTAAACGTGAATGCAGTGTTGAAATTGACAGTGCCCCGTAAGTCGCTATCCAGCGGCTGTTGTTTTCGGGATGCTAACGTGTACCAAACACAGCATCACTTTGCACATGAATTCTAATAAGTGTTAGGAACAACATGTTTTTTTTGCGCGCAAGATTCGTCCAGGATTCTGGATGCTGGACGACTCTTGTGAGGGGGGGTAATGGGCGTGATTCGAGCCAGCAATCTCGACTCACGCCCAGCAGCGACTCATACTGCACAGCATGAACATATCAGGCATATCATATGAACAAACGAAATCAATTCTGAGCATCTGACAGTGCACTGTCACCTTTAGCGGAAACGCGGATGTCAACCGCGTCCACGTTTCCGCCGCGGGGCTCGAAGCGGGTGAACCAAATGACCAAATGAAACACAGATGCGCACATACAACGTTGAAAATATGTTTCAGTTGTTGCTATTAGTATTTTTTAGCTTTCCCTTCGGCGGGATACCGAAGGGAATGCCGTTTTGCGGATGCGGTTTCCCGCTTCCGCCATTCCCGCTTCCGCCACACGAAGCGGAGAATTCGAGATCTGCTTCCAGTCACCGAATATGTGCGGGGATGCTTCCTATCGTTCATGATACCTTCTAGTAAACATTATTTCCTTCTAATATATCGCGAATACTTCAATTTATTCACTAATCTACCCTGCTGCACTAGGTTTTCACAGTGTTAATTAGGTCAAACGTTTGACCTACAAAGTGTCGCATTGCCTACGTGGAGCGTACACTTGCGTCGCATATCCAAGAAGCGTCCATTTATTTTATCTCCGATTTGATCTGACGAACAGTTTTCAATTTTTGCCTACGTGGAACCAAAAAACGCGACGCAAGAGCGTCGCGTCGCGTAAATGTTGGACAAATTATCTCTGCGTAGCATGCTACGCAAAAGATCTTTGGCCAAACATCTCCGCGACGCGACGCTCTTGCGTAACTTTTGCGTAGCGCTTTACAGTTTTCCAACCAATCAAATCGCTGCGATCAAAAGTTACGCGACGCGACGAATTTTCATTTTACCCAAACCAGATTTAAGGACGGGACTGAGTTCATCTTGACCCTCAAAATCTCGGTTGAAGTAGGGTGGGTATTTCCCAATTCTCCTTAAGATGGCTTAAGCCACCTTAAGCCAATTAGCTCACGGGGGCTTCCTCGAAGGCGCTTTTCAAAATTTGGAGACCCATGATGTCAAGATCTCGAGCTGCTCTTTCTGCAATGTGTTGCCAAAAGTTTGATCCGAGGTCATCTTGACCCTCAAAATCTCGGTTGAAGTAGCATGGGTATGCAAAAACCGGAAAATCGCTCAAAATTCACTAAATGTTGCACCCTCTTGGATACTTCCCAAAATTGCTCACCGGGAACTTGGGCTCGCCGAATAGTGCATATAGTGTCTAAAAGAAGACATTGTCGCCGTCATTTTGAGCTAAAAAATCTAGTTTCCGGTACCGATAGCTCCCGCAATAATTGAAAACGTTAAGGTGGCTTAAGCCACCCTAAATCGCTGTTAGGGTGGCTTAAGCCACCCGAAGGGTAATAGCCACTCAGCTTCACGAATAGTAAAATATGCGGCTCTGCCTATAACCAATCCAAGTTTCTTACGCGCAGCCTCTTCAGCTTTCAATGCTGCGACCTCCTCGACCACCCACAAGTGGATAGCAGACTCATGATTTCTTTTCACTGCGGTCCTTATGTTTTTTATCGCTTGAGACGTTGAAATCAGGCCTACTTTGTCGATCGCGTAACCAGATTTGAGTTTATTTGGCGGGCGCACATCTTGCTAGCCGGAAACAAAGGTTACAGCTCAAGATATCGTCTTCCACGTTCCAGTCGAAATCACACTCGGAGCAAATAGCAAGGATGTTGGAGCAGTTTTCGATAGCTGAAGGGTTTGAAACATTTTTCGTTGCGGTGGGAACAATAGGCGCACACGTGAATTGCTCTTTCATGCCCTCAGCAACTTTCAAGGCCACACGACTGGGCAAATGAGAAACGTCGAGCTGTAAGTTGGCGATGTCGTTGCGCAGCTTTTCAATCACTTCACCTTGCGTCTGGATCTGTGTAGGAATTCTTTCGGTACCTTCATTGCGACTAGTAAGATCGGCCATTTCAATTTCCACAGTTGGTTGCTCCGGACGACTTCTTTTCACACCGACCGACGCGAACATAGATCCTATATCTTGGGATGCTTTCTCTGGATGAACATCCCTCATATGCCTCGTCATATTTCTCGCTACTATAAGCTTGTTGCATTTCGCGCACTGCACGGAGGCGTTGCGCTTTTCCATGGTGAAAGTCCGAACGCAGACTCGTTTGCTGTGGGATACAGTTTTTATGAGAGATAAGCGAGACCCAACGACGGATGCACGGTTAAACCAGCTGAGTACTGTGACTGTGACTGTGTGACTCCATTGGATATCCGATCGAGGGGTTGAGACACACAAATTATTTGCGTGTCTCAACCCCTCGATCAGATATCCAATGGAGCTAGACGCTAGCAGTAGCGTCATCGAGGTATCCATACGGCTGCGTTCACTATTTTCCCAGAATTCAGAATCCAGAATTCCAGACGTGAGTGGGTTCTGATCTGATCTGATCTGTGATCTCGAGAAGAAAGTTTTCGCGAGTATTCACGAGAAACTCGAGAGAAAAACGGAAAATCGCCTGGCTGCCCTCCTGCGGGGGGGATACTCGCTCCACCATTTTTTTCTCTCCTCCAGCCGGGCTGCTGTTTTTAGGTAAAATGTCGTACTAGGCCGCGCCTTGCCACATGGAGGCTCGGCACACCCCTAATTCTAGTGCAAAAGGTTGTTGATGTAGACCGTGGTAGGTGGGGGCATTGGAGGGGGTGTGGCCCGAGCATGGTTGCGCTGACGGAGCAGGGCGTAGCGAGCGAACCGCTTCGATTCGTGCGGCGCGCGAGGTGTCCCAACACACTAGAAGAGTGGCGAAATAATACTTTTGGGGTGGTTGGCGGGGGGGCAGGGTGGGGAGGTTCGAAATGCAGGCCGGCTCTCAGGGTTCGGGTCTTACGCGTACGTGGGTCGCAAGGCTGAAAAAAACCGGACCGTCATAGAGATATGGCCAATGAATCCAAACTCGGTCTCGTGGTGCCATGTGCATCGAAAACGATGTAACACATGCCCTGAAGGGTCACTCGACCGCTGGGATGGCTTGGAGCCCCATGGATCCGCCGATTTCGAAGGGGGGCTAGGGCAGGATATCTCTATGACGGTCCACCCCCCAGAATTGGTGGGACGACAGGTAGGGTGCAGTTGGCGTGCTGTAGCGGCGTGTAGCTCGACGTGGCCAAGGCAAGATGCATGGTGGGGATGACGAAGGACATCAGGTGGGATGTGGGACTACCGCGCCTTGCCACATGGAGGCTCGGCACACCTCTAATTCTAGTGCAAAAGGTTGTTGATGTAGACCGTGGTAGGTGGGGGCATTGGAGGGGGTGTGGCCCGAGCATGGTTGCGCTGACGGAGCAGGGCGTAGCGAGCGAACCGCTTCGATTCGTGCGGCGCGCGAGGTGTCCCAACACACTAGAAGAGTGGCGAAATAATACTTTTGGGGTGGTTGGCGGGGGGGCAGGGTGGGGAGGTTCGAAATGCAGGCCGGCTCTCAGGGTTCGGGTCTTACGCGTACGTGGGTCGCAAGGCTGAAAAAAACCGGACCGTCATAGAGATAACAACTGTTTAGAAAAGCAAGTGGCATCGGCAATGAACACAAGGGTATTAATTGGGATACTTATGGAATCAAGATATTGCTATGTTGTCCAACCATATCGACAACTGTTAATATAAAGGTCAGGGTGAATATAATTTGGAAGCATAATTGGAATGTAATGTGTTTAATTAAAGCAAAGTACCAAATAAAGGAATAGTATAGTTGTAATCTCAAATTTAAGGGCACATTAACAACAACAAGCAAGATAAATAGTTGGGACATTTGAAGCATTCACCAATGGGAATATCGTTAATGTCAAGGCTAGGATTTGGAAATTAAGGTTACTTTATTAAGAAAATACTCCGGTGAGATTTGAGGGTTGGCAATGCAGCCAGTAAAACTAAAATGTTATATCTATTTACTACAGGTCATTAAGATATCGAATGCAATATCGAAATTTAATAAATAATAAGCCGTCGATTCCCCTACGGGTCACGGCCACCCCTGTGGGGGGGAGGGGGGTTTTCCCACACACCCCCAAAAAAAGCGGCTTGCTTTCCATCGGAGTTCGGCCCCCATACAGTGACGTTCATGGTCGATTCCCCTACGGGTCACGGCCCGCGATTGGGGCCTAGTTGTAATAGTTGGCAACGCCGGTGGCCACCGGCGGAGCGAGCGGAGCGAGCGCGAGCGTAGTGGAGCGCGAGCGGAGCGAGCAAAACCTGCCCGCCGCGAGGCGCCGCTCCGAAAAAAAAAGAATATTCTTTTTGAAAAAACCATCGATTCCTTAATGAAATAATTAACGATCATGTTAAACAAGGAATATTCCATTGGTACGATGCACATTTATGAAGTGTCGTATGCGTGCATATGCATCAATGTTTACACGATATTTTGCGGTTGATGACCATCATGAATATTCATGTGAGATAAATCAACAAGTATGGCATCGCAACATCATCATGCACCAAGCATTTACATTTGGTTGTAACCAACAGCAAACATGGGTACCATCTGTTACATATGTAAGAGTTTGAGCGACTAGCGGAATTCAAGGTAGCTAGAATACTTTGATTATTGCATGTTGAATATCATGAACGGCTTAGAACAAACGATGCAACGATCCAAAGGCATCAATCCTTACACTCCATGAATGGCAGCCTACTCCGCTTCTTCATATGCCTGTCCACCACTTGAGACACGCCCCAAGGCTTGGCACGCCCTCTCTCATCGGCCGAAGTAAAGTGCCATGCACCATCTCTGCTCTTCTCAAAGCGCTTGTCAAGTGCCTTGATGATGAACTCTTCAGCCTCATGGCTGACGGGACCGTTGTAATCCACAAAGCTCTCCATCACATACTTCTCTTGAGTCAACCCTCGGGTCTTGTCTGCGTGACGGTCGATCGTAGAGCCTTGACCTTCGATCACAACTTCATTTTGAAACTTGAGAGCCGCGTGCGTGAAAGCATACAGCCAATCATGCACTCCCTCATAAATTTCTGGCATTGTGAAGACGTCGCGCATGATCACCGTCTCACTGCACTCCTTGAACTTAAGCTCGTTGCCATCTGAATCCTTTGGGGCCCGTACCCCGAAATGAGTCATGTCGATATCCAAGGCGGCCTTCCATCGTTGCCGGTATGGCTCCTCTTGTGCATACCTTTGCAAGCGCTCACGCAACACTGCATGTTGCTGTCGTAAGCTCTCCAATGGTGCGATTTGGATAGCATGTGCCATCCATGCATAGATCTCGGGCCAGCCTTCCGCATCATCTGTACCCAAACATAATTTGCGGAGGCTGAACACCCGCTCAAGCTGCTTCAAGCGCTCAAAGCGCGTCACCTCTTGCAACCTCTCCTCCGCATGCTCCTCGACGAAACGTTCCCCCACATATTGGAAGACCAGGTCACACCACTTCCCCAACTTGTGCTTCAACATATACTTGAATGCCTTCTTCGGATTACTCTTGTATTGAGCTTGAACTCCCGTCATGGTCAAACGCTCCCCGTGGAATGTTCCCGCCTCTAACTCAGCTCTCGTGCGGCTGAGAGTGGGAAACACCCATTCCTCAACTTGCCCCCTCTCCAATCTAGCAGGCAATCCATCCATCATAGCTTTGAGATTCAAAACCGCCCACATAACCTCCCACGGAACAGTGTTCACAGTTTGTTGGATTAAGGAAACATCCTTCACCTTCTCGAGGAGGTCGGTTAATGCGATGAGTAAGCATGTGAACAAAAATTCTAACACCTTCGCCAAGTGTCGCTCACTTTGTTGACGAGTGTCGGATTTGGTGTTGGGGTTTGCTATCACCTGCCTCTTGTGCTGGACAATCACTCGCCAGTTCCGCACAAAGTTCTTGTACACCTTTCTCTCGGCTTGTGCAAACCGTGTGTCACAATGCGAGTTTGGAGCTAGAAGCCGTACACCTAGGTCACTTGCGATCTTCATAACCGCCTCAAAGTTTTTCCCATGCGAAAACTTTGAAAGAATCTCTGCAGTGAAATCCGACGCCTCCTTATACCACACCAACCGCTCATCCTTCCGGATGTCGCTCATCACCAACTCCAATTTATGCGCTCCATCCCAAGCTGGCATCAACCATGCAAGAGAGTGCTGCAAGCGCGTGGCGAGAACCTCCGGCACCTTTAAACCAAAGTAAGCTCCATCGAATGCGATACTCGTGAGGGACTGCTTCAGAAAATCAGTGGCGAACGAGTACTGCGTTTGCAGCACCTTCCAGATATTCTCGGTCACACCCTCGCCATCATGCCCATCAACTACAGGTGGATCTGCCAGGAAAGCCGCTACAAATTCACCGTTGACCATGAACACGATGCCGATCGCTTGTCCTGTGCGGCGCAACTCTGTCATTTTGTCCGCCGCAAGCCCGAATACCGGTCGTTGTTGTGTCACTAGATCTATCTTGTTCAAGAACTCACACAAGCGTCGCAATAAAATCTCGTGAAAGATAGGAAGCATGTCGGAGACAAAATGGCGGCTATGGTGGTATTGCCCGATGTCGCTTCCGAGCAAATGTTGCTCTACACATCGCCTTTCATATCTCAAGTAGCTATCGCCCTCGCGGATGCACTCATAAGCCATCCGGCCAAGAGTGATCCCGGTCTTCCGGCGCTTACACGCTTGTTGATCTTCCCGCTGCTCTTCCGTCTCACACCACTCGCGAGCAGCGGAATGTCTATGCTTTACCACCGCATTCCGGATGGCTTTCACAGATTGACGTGCATCAAAAACACCAAGTTTGTCTCGGTTTCCACCACTGACCAGGTTAGCAGGAACTCCTTTTCCATGAGGGCCACCGGAAGTTTTTTGATGCAAGCATGTTCTGCATATGAGCCGAGGACTATCGGGATCCCAATCCTCATACATGCAATGAGCGACATCCGCTATGCTTGAGACGGTGTGACAACGCCCCAGGTTCATTTCCAGAAGAGCTGCACGCTGGTGGTGGTTTGACAATGCTTCTTGTGCTTGAAGTTCCACCACTCTTTGCGCGACGGCATTGGGCAAGTCGGGCAACGTTCCTTGACAAAGAGTTTGAATGAGCAAGATAGCCGTCTTTAAGGACTGTATCAAGCGATACATACTTCCCACTTTGTTCAAGATCGTAAAACCCAAACCGCTCCCACCAGAGTTCGCTTCGCCTCGCCTGTCATCTTCAGTTGTCGCCTCATCACGCTGTCACAAACAAATCAAAGTATAGCTTGGTCAGCCAAGAAAGTCGAACCGAAGATGAAACAAACGCATGTTGTATGGCCATCCCAAGCACTGAACCCAATCCTAATGTCACAGCAGATTGCAGACTGGGTGTGGCGGGGAGAACGCCATTTCCCCCTCATACCCTAAGCGAGCGAGCCTTCCAGATGCCTCAAGCTCACCCCTAAGTGCCATATATGCTTGTAAAGCTTAGATCAAGGGCTTCACAATGGAATGCATCACACATGCATGCTGTATGGCCATCCCAAGCACTGAACCCAATCCTAATGTCACAACAGATTGCAGATTGGGTGTGGCGGGGAGAACGCCATTTCCCCCTCATACCCTAAGCGAGCGAGCCATCCAGATGCCTCAAGCTCACCCCTAAGTGCCATATATGGTTGTAAAGCTTAGATCAAGGGCTTCACAATGGAATGCATCACACATGCATGCTGTATGGCCATCCCAAGCACTGAACCCAATCCTAATGTCACAGCAGATTGCAGATTGGGTGTGGCGGGGAGAACGCCATTTCCCTCTCATACCCTAAGCGAGCGAGCCTTCCAGATGTCTCAAGCTCACCCCTAAGTGCCATATATGGTTGTAAAGCTTAGATCAAGGGCTTCACAATGGAATGCATCACACATGCATGCTGTATGGCCATCCCAAGCACTGAACCCAATCCTAATGTCACAGCAGATTGCAGATTGGGTGTGGCGGGGAGAACGCCATTTCCCCCTCATACCCTAAGCGAGCGAGCCTTCCAGATGCCTCAAGCTCACCCCTAAGTGCCATATATGGTTGTAAAGCTTAGAACAAGGGCTTTACAATGGAATGCATCACACATGCATGTTGTATGGCCATCCCAAGCACTGAACCCAATCCTAGTGTCACAGCAGATTGCAGACTGGGTGTGGCGGGGAGAACGCCATTCCCCCCTCATACCCTAAGCGAGCGAGCCATCCAGATGCCTCAAGCTCACCCCTAAGTGCGAAGTTTAACACCTTGTTCACAGTTAGTTGTAAAAGCAATGCTTTTAAGATCAAAACGCTAAACACTGAAACCATTCCTCATAGCACCGTAGACTTAGTTCGGCGGGTGGGAGGGGCTGCATCTAGCATTCCAATAAACTAAGCTGTTATATGTGCGCACGCAACAATATAGTAACACTATTCTACGAAAACCGTCTTTAACTAGTTGCAACGATGTCCGACTTCAATATCTCAATGAGCCTTTTCTATGCTACTTGAACAAAACAGCGACGCAACCCGAGGCTTAGTTCCGGGTCCTGGGGAGCATGCACCAGCACACGTTCGCAACAATAACAAAAAGATATTTCAACGCGCATTAAGGTGGAAGAGCTTGGCGCATGATTGCGTCCCAAGTTGTAAGTAAGCTTGTCTAATGCTGCATCAAACGCATACCGGTCGCTGCTAGGCGAATGAGCGGACAGTCCCACGGAATTTCCAGCGTTTGCAAGAAACGCTATTGACCTTAATGAAACAACCTTTAGAGAAAGCTTACAACGAAAAACGATACGTAATTTCTGGTACTGAATCATTTTGAAAAGGTACACGGAAAACGCTTTCTAGACGCTACTTATCGGGCACACGCATGCGTGGCATGCGTGTATGCCACTGTCGCATACAGAACTCGGAACGCAAACAACCAAGGCGACCTTGGGTTTTAGGGACAACTTAAGCAGTATTCAAAGCTGCCTTCGGTTACAGAACGCAATGGCTTTCTTCGACTTTTACTCCGACCCAACAGACGAAAAGAAAACTTGACCGAGACTTCAAGTTGAGTCGGTTACTAGATCTACGTTTGTGAGCTCACGCACCTGAAAACCTTGGTCACCAACTTCTGCCTCCGAAGTGGCGTGTTCATGGTCTTGGGCTTGAGTGACTTGCGCCTCTTGATGCCGGCGAAACAAAGTCTCCACGCTGCCAGCTTCCTGATCTTTTTTTTGGTGTCGCTTCAAATGCGTGGCCATACCATCCCTGCGAATTTTCAGTGGGCATTTGGTGCACTGCAATAGTTCCCTAGGATTATACGGCATTCTTATCCAACAACAACGTCCCTCTCCCTGGACACCTGTCTGCAATATGCTGCGGCAACGTTAATTCATGTCGAAGACGAGGTTGCTGTGTGCATGATTATGAATGCTTATCGTCGGTTCACCTTTCTTGAAGAACAGTGCAGTTCAGCAGTCGGAGTGTACAAGTGCATGCCAAACTGTGGCACATCTGAGGCGCGAGTGACACGCGCGACAACCCACAGTGTAGCTCACAGTGTGATGCGCGTCAACTCGCGGCACCACGCGAGTGACAACTGACAAGTGAGGGCGAGATAACAATTGACGCGAGCAGACGCGAGTACTCGTGTCACGCTCTGATACTAAGTATTTTCCCCCAGCGAAAAACAGCAGTTTTTCGTTCCGCCAACTGCAACAGCGCGAGGAGAGTGCAAAAGTAACACAAAGAGGGGGGGGGTAGGGGGGGGGTGTGTGGACTGTGGAGGGGGAAAGCGGAAGGGGGGGCGGGCATGATAATGGGGGGTCAACACGCGATTTTGCCCCGCGCGGGCTTACGAGAAAGTTTCTCGCGCGACGAGCCCACGTTTCTCGCGCGACAACAAGGTTGACGCCGGGTGACAACTTTGGCAGCTAGG
>LGRX02011644.1:0-23320 GCA_001247695.2 Cymbomonas tetramitiformis | reverse complement strand
TTCGGCTGAAGAAGCCGTAGCATATCTCTTTTTCCTCTCCGAGGTCGATGGTGAATTGGTCTTTGCAGCATCAGACTCAGACACTACAATGGAAGACCCCGAGGTCACAGCAGCACGTGATCAAGTGAGAGAAGACTTTTCAGACGTTTTCCAAGAGGATCTTCCGGCTGGTCATAGGCCAGAGCGGTTTGAAGGTGGATATCATAGAATCGACATCGAACCTGGACATAAGCCTCCTTCACAGCCAGTACGCACCATTCCAGCACCCATGATGGAGGAACTCAAACGGCAAATCATCAAATATGTCGAGTTGGGTATCCTTCGTCCATCATCATCGCCATATGGATGTCCAATCATTTTCGCTCCTAAGCCAGGGGGAAAGTGGAGGATGTGTTGTGATTATCGTGCCCTGAATAACATCACCATCAAGGACACGTATCCACTACCACCACATGACACCCTACTAGAGCAGCTGAAGGGATCAAGATGGTTCAGTAGATTTGATTTCAACCAGTTCTTTCACCAAATCCCCATTCATCCGGATGATATACATAAAACTGCTATTCGCACCAGATACGGTTCTTATGAATGGACAGTTATGCCTTTCGGATTGACCAATGCTCCTGCAACAGCACTTCGTGTAGGAAATCGGGCATTTTTCGACTTCATCGACCAGTTCCTTGTCATATTCATGGACGACACTATCGTATACAGTCCAGATTTTGACAGTCATGTGAAGCATGTTCGACAGTTCCTCCAGCGTTGCAGAGATCACCAGTTTTTCATCAGGCCTTCCAAGGTGGAGTTGTTCGTTAAATCTATAGATTTTATCGGACATCACATATCTGAAGCAGGCCTATCCATCATCGAAGACAGGATCAGAGCAGTCATGGCAATTCAGCCTCCAGTGTCTTATGGTCCTACCGTTGGAAAGCAGCCTCTACGCCGTATGGCTAAAGATGGCAAGTCATCCCTTCGGTCATTCTTGGGCATGGTTGGTCAATTTAGGAGATTCATACCAAAGTTCTCCAAAGTTGCCGAACCTCTCAATCGTCTCCTTAAAGATAATGCAGAATTTGTCTGGGAATCTGAGCAGCAGCAGGCATTTGATAACCTCAAAAGTGGTTCCTTTCTGACTCCCTGCGGTGGAATGTTAAAAAACTGGCAAGAAAGCAAAGGCTTTTTCAGGCTGAACGGTAATAGACCCCCTGGATGGCTAACCGAAATCGAAAAGGAAATGCTTCAAAACCCTGTAGGTTTGGACCCACAGGCCAGATATGTCAAGAAACAATATAGAGACAACATAGTACCCCCGGACACGGGTGAGTTTCATTGGAAAGGAAATGGTAACCGAGATTCCATCTCTCTTATTCACATTACCAATATTGACTTAGAGGCCATGTCAATAAAATACACAGAATACAGTAACAATGCCAAAAACCCTAATGTCTTTGTCAGAATCGAAGGAACCAACAGTTTTCAATACGACTTTGAATATAGCATCACCGATGACGGTTGCATCCTAATTCCAGCAGGTTCCATTTTCGAATATAATGACCATATGGACCCGCCCTCTTCTGTTCTTGCTAAAGTCAGTGATATTAACTCACACTATGATTACATCTCAGACAGACAATATGAGACCATTATTGCCAGAATGAAAAACAAAACTGCGGAAGAAGAAAGTGAATACAGCTGCCCTAGCGACTCGGAAGAAGAATCTACCCCCTTCGCCGAAAAGAGCAATCAAATGGAGGATTATGATATGGCAAGCGATGGTTCCCTATTCGCCGGTAAAAAATCAGCATGCAGTGGTGCAGCATATGCCATAAAAAACTTTGACAACGGAATGCCACTTGTTCGGAAGATGAATATCCCCCCCTCAAGAACTTTCGCCGCACCGGGGCTTCTTATCAAGGAAGATATCCAAAACCCTAGTAGTACATCTGCTGAAATTGCGGGACTGAGATTCTTACTCGCAGAACAAAAAGAGAATCTCCTCAAATCCATGACTCCAATGGTACATGCCATTGACTCCATGGCCGCAATATCTGCTGTAACAAAGGATGGCAGATCTATGAGTGCTCGGGACAAACTACGTGAAGCTAATCGCAGAGATGTGCAGGCTGTTCGCCTACTGTTAGAAGAACTTGGCTTCTACAGTGAAGGAGACCACAGTAAAATCATCCTTAAATGGATTAGGGGTCACAATAATGACAAAGTCCATGACAGAGTGGACCGTACTGCTAAAAGAGCCTCATTCAGAGGGGGTTGCTCAGACATCTCCCGCTACGACCCTGCCGAGAAACTGCCCTTCTCATTATTCTTTTTTGAGGTCCCTATTTTAGGCGATATCCGTAGTCACATTAGAAGAATTCAACGTCTATCACACTATCATAATTGGAGAACTCTACAATCTCAAGGGAAGTACTTGAGAATGCTTAACGAGAATAACACCGCCCCCACTAAAGATATTTCCAAAATAACACCTAAAGCTTTCACCGCTTCTAGAAGCAGAGAACTCCTGGGTCTCCAAGCCTCTCCAGCACGTTTATTTAAACTGGGGAAAATCGGGACTGAAAACTGCCCCTACTGCCAACAGAATACAAAATGCACCTTCGAACACATCCAACTTGAATGCTCAGGACATAATAATAGTTTGCATAGTCTTAGAACAACCCAAGATGGCGAACTAAGGAAAATCATTGCTGAAGAAATCTCAGAAAAGCCCAAACTACTAAACCCTGGAAAAGGTACCACATACATCAAAACAGAGCCATCGAAACTTTTTCCACTTGCTGACCTAAGACAGGAAATGAAGGAGGAATTATACTTACACGCTCTCCCGGAAGCCAGCATGTACCGACCATCAAGTTCAAAAAAGAATACCATTGCTGTGACCGCTAAACCTGAAGTGGACCATGTCACGGGGACAATTAAATATCCCGAACTCCAATATGTCCAAAAGAAAGAGTTTTGGAAACTTTTGGCCTGGCACCGCCTTTCCGACAAAGCAATTCCATGCTCACTTGCGGAGTACTCGAATAGGGCACACGATATTCACGAAGCACTCAATGCATGTAAGTTTGAATCGGGGGATCCTAAAAACTGCTATGCAATCAGAAGAAGCCTCTTAGATATTTTGGTGGATGACAGGAATCTTGACAAAAACGGCTGTGAACTCTTCTCCAACCCACTAAATGCCCACCCTAGAATTCACTCGAGAAGATGCATACCCACCACAAGAATGAAAAAAGCCCTCAGGCCCTTCTGCCATCATGGGAAAATTGGCTTTGATGGTCTCGCTTGGGATGCCTACGTTGATCCGATAACAGGCATCGGCAGAATCGTTTATGGAAATCCCCCCTTTGATGGGAAAGAAAAGGGCAAATCTTCGGCGGTTATGACTACCTTGGAAATGGGACATAAAGCGGCCAACACCGTCCCCGGATTTTCAGGAACATGGATTCTTCCGTTGTCTCCCAAAAACCAAAAAAGATGGTTCGACAAAGGTTTTAAACTTGTTTTCAGATTCCCGCATAACACTATTCCATTTATCCCACATGGCTATTGGACGGGTGATGACCCCTACGTTCTCCCAGGTGGTGGATGCTATAAGGATGACTTTTCGGATGTTGTTATCATAGCTATAGACAGTGCACCCAGTGATACTCAACCAGTCTTTGACTGGAGGCCTACACAAAAAAAGATTGCCAGATGGTTCCTCAACGTCCTTCCTAAGTCCAGAGTCACGAAGAAGAGGCTAGAATACACAGGAGTCAGCTCTGATATTTGGGATGAAGTTCTGAACGAAAGCGTCAAAGTACTTCCTTCTTCGCTTTGCCCATGGCCCACTCAAGACCCTCCTTATCATCAGAGTGATATTGAGCCTTATTATGGTGGTCACCACGACACGACAATCACCAATGCAAATTCCAAGCCCTTCATAAACACCGTTAAATGGCCCAAAGTTCTCACACTCATGGGATACCTCCCTCCTCTTTTTGGTACTGTCCTCAACACGATAGGTGTTCCCCGTGGCAAGATTAAACCTCTTCTTAAAAAACTATCAAGAATTTGTAGACAACACACCAAAAATAGGCGAGACGTGTTTCTGTTAAACACCACCACCACCTTAAACACTGACCCGCATACAGTTGACATCTCGAGCAGTGAAGCCATGACAGAAACAGAAGCTGTGCAACAATCAAACGACTTTCTTCAAACCCTCCTGCAATAATTCTCAAAAATTTGCAATAAAAGATGGTGCCGTGTCCCCAAGGGGAGGGGCCGTCCCCCCCCTCCCCTCCCCCGCCACCCCCCTCTCCCCGCCCACCCTGACCCCCTTCCTCAACGTCTCCAAAAACCCCCTTAATTCTCCGACTTCCCTCCCCACCGCCCAGATTCAGCCACCCCTCCACTCACCCGGCCATGGCTGCTTCTCCATCTTCTAGAGTTTTTTGCCTAGCACTTAGCTTTTTCTCTAGATGTCACCCTGCTGAAAAGTGGGTTGAGCCCCTTTGTGGGCGCGCTATAGCAGAGGGAGTAGCCCCTGGTGTTTTCACTAGCCTGCCTTACTTGCAGGGATACCGCACTCTCAGGACTTTGTCCCCTTTGCTAGCGTAAATGTTTTATTATTATTAATTAAAAGTGCCATCTGTAACGCTCCAGTATTGCAGCTCCCAGATCAGAAACTGCCATCTATTTTGGAGGTCGATGGATCAGGCACACACGTTGGCCAAGTATTACTCCAGGATCAAGGAAAAGGTATGAAGCCATGTGGCTATCACAGCATCACTCTATCCGATACACAGAGACGTTGGCCTATTCCTGAGATCGAGCTATTTGCCATTGTGGAAGGCTTCCGATTCTTTCGCCACATCTTGTTGGGAGCTCCTGAGACTATTGTACGCTCAGATCATCAGCCACTGGTTTATTTCCAGACCAAATCCACACTGAGCCCCAAACAGGCACGGTGGTTGGATGAGCTCTCTGAATACAACTTCCGTATAGAGCACATTGCTGGCGAGAAGAATAAGGTTGCAGACGCACTCACGCGTATCTCTGCACTTTTTGAACTTACTGATTGTCTTCATCATATGGACATCAGCGAGGTCATTCCATCTGCAGATTCTACATTCATTGCTCTTATATCTTCTTCATCAGCTCATCAGCTACACGACATCATTATATCCGAATATGATCGTGACACATTTGCACAGACTATTTTGGCTAAGCTGACATCATCGACTTCATCACAGTCAGTCAGCAGCTACAGCTTCGAGCTCATTCAGGGGTTGATCTATCGTAAGACCATATATGGCAGACAGCTGTACATTCCACCAACAGCTAAAGTCCCCACAGATGACGGTGAGATCACACAACTTCGCCACATTCTTCTTCATGAGTGCCACTCAGCCACTATTTCTGGTCATGTAGGCAAAAATCGCATGCTTCATCTTCTGCGTAGCCGGTATTATTGGCCAGGAATGACAACGGCAGCTATCAAGTACATTCGGGAGTGCCCCGTTTGTCAGCGCCAGAAAACGAGGCGACACAAGCCTTATGGTCAGGCACACATACGATATTCTGTGCCTAAGACAAAATGGCTTGATGTATCTCTTGATTGGATCACTGATCTGCCTATCACCACTAATGGGCACGGCAGTATATTTGTGGTAATGTGCCAATTCTCTCATCGTTGTCATCTCATTCCTTTCAGCATGACCTGGACAGCTCAGCATACTGCTTCCATCTATATGCAGCATATCTTCAAGCTCCATGGTCTTCCGAGGAACATCATCTCAGATCGAGACACCAGATTCACCTCTACATTCTGGCAAACACTGTGGAAATCTACTGGTACGAGATTGTCCATGACATCGTCACACCATCCACAGTCGAATGCTGCCAATGAGAGAAGCCATGCCTTCATTGAGGACATCCTCAGGTAAATTTCAGATTGTTGATTCTAATTTGATTTCACCATCCTCTGGTTTACAAACTGATTAGTAGCATTTTCATTTTCAGGTGTTGTTGCAATGATACTTCAGCCAATTCGTGGGAGGACAAGTTGCCTCTGGTGGAGTTTGCAATTAACAATACCGTTTCTGCATCAACTGGTTATTCACCATTTTATCTCGACTCGATGGCGCAACCACTTTCGCCTCATGACCTGGTTATCACTATTCCGCCAGAAGCTCCTGTTCCAATACAAAGAGCTATTCGAGATCATTTTGACCAGTACTCGGCTGTTCATGCCAACGCGGTAGACAACATTTCCCGAACAGCAGAAATTAGCCAAGCCAGATTCAATAAGACTCACATGCCTAAGCAGTTCGCAGTCGGGCAGAAAGTTCTTTTACGGACCGAGTTTATTCAATGGACTGGTTTGACAGAGGCAGGCAGACACTTTAAGCAGCCATATATTGGGCCGTTCACTATTTCCAAAGTGCTTAGCCATGGACGTGCATACGAGTTAGATTTCGGAGATCTTGATATCCGTATTCATCCGGTACAGCCTGTATCCAGATTAGAGCTGTACAATGACTCGATCCAAGCACCTTTGCCTCTGCCACAGATGATCACCGAAGAAGGGCAACCACTGTTTGAGATATCACACATACTCTCGGATAAGTTCACTAGAGGTGTCAAATACTATTTAGTACGATATGCAGGCTACGGTCCTGAGCATGACACCTGGGTCAAAGCCACAGAGCTGACCAATGCAGCAGACATTATAGCTGCCTATGAAGGCTAAACATTATATTAAGCCTTATGCCCTTACTTCTTGTAATATATACTAATACATGTCGATCATCTATATAACCTTGCTCTTAATGTTTATCATTATGTTGCATTGAAGCGGGAATTGATCCTTCCTTGCTAAAGGTGTAGTGAGCCTTGTTCAAAATCATACCCTTGCACAGATACGCACACATGCGAGATATCATATCTGTGGATAAATAAAAACTGCTAAATGCTACCTTTGCCAAAACCGTGGTTTGTCATCGAATTCTTGGCCAGTCATCCGAAGCTACCGGAGACATCGACTGAGGTAGACGGAGTTGTGATCCTAAGTTGTGCTTGACAAACATAACTAAATAAATTTCACATTAGTACGTGGCGAATCCATTTCACTCATCGCGATAGATGTTCGTCAAAGCGTGCGTACTGGACAAAAACATTGAGGAGTTGAGCAGACCGGTTGAGGATTATAAGTCCAATTCCGTTAAGCAGGGCCACTTCGTTTGCATTAAAAACAAGCCCCAAAAATCGGGCTCCCCATCGCCACCTATGATCCTCCAAAGTAGCTTAAGGAGGGGAGGAAGGGTTGGGTGCACTATATCAGGCCGAGAATCGTGCGATTATAAATCGTTAAATCGTGGGATCATCGTTCGCTAAAGCGACGACGGCTAGCGCAAATAATCCGTAACGTAGACTTCGGATGCTTTGAATCGTCTAGCACATACATGATAACGTGTGGATCAATCAGTAATCCAGCGTAGGATTGTATCGCGAAAACGCTCTTCATTGAACCTTGGAACGTCACTCAACGATACGATTTCCAGAAAGGTGGGCTACATCCTAAGAACTGTAAGGTGAGGGACTAAAGTGGACTCAGTTCCCCCCAATAACCTAAAAACACCATGAGGGACGCCTCAAATCGGTGTAAGAAGACTGGTACCAGCAAGAAGCGACAACAACAAAGACATCAAAGACATATACAAAGGTATGCCCGTTGTGAGGTCACAACTCTCTTAAGAGGGGAGATCTGTCAGGGTTATGACCGATGACATATGTGTCATACGTGTCATACGTGTCATACCTGTCATACATGTCATACCATGTCATGTCATGTCATATATTATTATGACAGTCGGTCATGTCATATATTATTATGACAGTCGACAGTATGGTCGATCATGACTGTACAGGTCGAGTCGCGTCATACATTTATGACAGTCGTCAGTACGGTCGACGATGACTGTACATGTCGCCAGATGATTATGTCATATCATCAGGCATCCCTGTCATCGAGAGTTCGTATGATTGAACTCGAAGATGGCAAAGTAAAGATACATCTTGGAAACAAACCAAGAACCATCTTTAGCTTTCAGCATGCGCAGAACTCGCATGTGCGGCATGAACGAACTAGTCGTTACTACCATGCTGGTCGTTCAACCTACGTCTCGGGTTCACAACCCAATGGCGGTACCATCTAAGATGATGGGTGACGTAGGTATAAAAGTGAGGAAGCGTTGTGCTTCAGCAGATCTCCTTACAGAGACTGCACTCACAAACCCGCTCATCCGTACACTCGCATTGCTGTCCAACTTTGCAGTGTTTCTTTTGTATATTGATAATATATTCACGGCGCTTGTATCTACAGCCGTATCATGGCGCCTAAGCACTACGGAAATGCCAGGGACGTATGTACCGCGCGTGCACTGCATTACGGGTGCAGGCTAAATACACGTGTACCGGGCCAGCACTGGAAACGGTTGCGACCGGGTGCACACGTACTGACCTATGGTACATGGTGGGTACACGTGCACCCGCAATTTCCGATTTTTTTATTTTTACGTAGAGCATTTTTAGGAATTCGCTTGTGGTCGAATGTTGGTAGTTTGCTCCAGTATTTTGTGTGTCCCTTCTCCTTGCTCTCCAGAGCCATTCCCTGAAGTTTCCTAACGTCTTTCCCGTCATGTCGTGCCGTGCGCGTGCATTTGCGTCCCTCGTTGTTAGGGTTATTTTAGGGTTCGCCTTTGTACTATAGTAGTTCCGTTTTAAGTGGCTGGGTGGTAGTGCGTCATTTGGTTGGTTGGGGTGCTTATTTTGGGCCTGTCTTGTCCATCTCGGGTGTCGCTGTAGTGTTTTCGTTGTTGTCGAGTTTATGGTTACAGCGTTACATTGCCCTAAATCCATATATGTAACGCCCCTAATATCATTTCCTTGGCGGGCATCATTTTTTGTATGTCGTCCCCTAGTTGTGCAAAACATTTGGGGTGTTTCGGTGTGTTTTCCAAATTTTTTTACTTTTACGTAGAGCATTTTTGGGAATTCGCTTGTGGTCGAGTGTCGGCAGTTCGCCCTCATACTTTGTGTAGCGTGTCTCCCTACCCTCCTGAGCCATTCCCTAAAGGTTTTTCCTGCCCCTCTCTGTATATGGGGCTGTGTGAAGTCATTTGTGTCTTTAATTTGTAGGGTTTCGGTAGGGTTCGCCTGCATATCGTGGTAATGTCGTGCAAACTTGCCGAGTGGGAATGTAATCCTAATATTGCTATCAGTGTACCATGTATTCTTTTGTTTAAGTATATATATGCAGCGGTTCATTGCTGCCGTCCTCTTCTGTCGTTCGTACATGCCATGGGAATTCAGTTTATGTTCATTAGTTTCGTGGTTGATTATAATCGGCTATATGGTTGATCGTAATAAAGCCGCGTCCACGTGAAGGCGGCGGCCACGTGCACGTGGTCCCCCGCCACGACCCAGTGGTTTAGGTCGGATTGTTGAGGTACACGACGCTCGCCACGCACGTTCCTGCGAAGCACAGTCAGTCGGTACATTACCGGTACACATGCACCCGGGAATAATCACAATGGTACGACGTGGGTACATGTGTACCGCGCGTGTACGGTGAATGCGGACACATTCTCCCACTAAGGCATTCCCACACGACGCGCCCACGCAAAATAAAAATTTTGGCAGGGCCTCCGGCGCACATTGTGACCATAAGCAAGAATTTCCGGCATATTTCGTTTCACCTTCATGCGTAAGTGTCCGGTACGTATGTACCGACGTCACACCGGCCATGTACCAACTGAAGAACGGTAAGGTGCACGCGTACCCGGGATGCACGTATTACTTTATGAAGGGAAGAACGCACCTTGCATCGACATCGTCGGTGTCGTGAACGGGTCGTTGTCGACCGTGTTGTCGCCATGCATGCGCCGGGGCCGGGCGAAGATACCGAGGGCGTCCCCGACGCTCCTGCCCATGTCGCATGGATCTGCATACGGGAAGACATTGCGGGTACATACGTACCGAACATGTATTAGGCGGCATAAGGTACATACACGGACACATGCACTTGACATGTACCCGGCGACCGGTACATGCCGGGTACGCATGCCGCGCCGCGAGCAAGTACACGTTGGGTACAAGATAAAGGTACACGTGTATCCGGCATGTACGCATGGACGAAAACATGTGTACTGCATATGTACTATCACCGTACGTTTCTGGTACATTGGGACCTTATCAGTACCCAAATAATGTTCTTGCATGTACCCAAACGTAATTTCTGGGTACATATGTTATTTCTGCACCCCAGTTTGGCTTCATTCTTGTACTTTTGTGTACTTGCTCGCGGCGGATGCTGGGTACAATTAGGGTATACATGAACCATCCCGTCACTAAAATCCGCCGCGAGCAAGTACAAGAATGAAGCCAAACTGGGGTGCAGAAATAACATATGTACTCAGGCTTGGTATATGCAAGTGCATGCGAGTACAATTTACACTTTTCCCGACAGCTTCAGGTACAACCCAGGCGCACGTGTACCCGAGCGAAAATCACCAAAACGCAAAAAAAGTCACCAAACCCCCCAAAAACAAGTTGGCCTCATTTTAAAGCGCACGACGAGCGCAAAAAATAATCGAGTGCACGACGAGCCCGAAAAACATTTTAGTTGCACGAAAAATGGGCAAACGTGTTGCACAAAAAAAAAAAGAACAGAGAGAGAAAATCGTACCTCAATTAGGATGACCGCCCGAGTAGAGCGGTGGGGTGGAATAATCGATGACGATCGCGATCGATACGTACGTGACCTGCGTGCCTGCGATCCCCAACCCGCGAGCGCGAGCGTCATGCGGTGGATTATTCCATCTCCAATCGTCCGATGGCATCGCATGGCATGGCATGGCACACGTTTCGCAGAATTCGTCATCGTCATCGTTATCGTCGATCGTGCTCGCGTGACGAGGCGAGGACGTCACGTGCTGTGACTTCTCACGCCCCCCAACGCGCAACGGGAAGTCAAGGTGTCCACTGTAGGCATTTTTGCAGAATACTACCTCGTTAAATGCTAAAATGCAACAGGAAAAGAAAGAAACCTGGATATATGTTGCGTATAATTTGAATATCGGTGTATGAGGTATTAAAGTTCATCTTTAGGACCCACTTTGTTAGAATCCACGGTCAGATTGCTTCAAAAATAAATAATCTTGACAATATTCTACGGGAAAACCATGGGGGATCACAACCCCCAACAACTTGATATTTCTAATTTGCAACAAGTGTTTGCTACTGTTCTACCATCATGGTATTCGAGTTGTCTATGGACTGTAAACACTGTAGGCAGTTGACGTCGGTCGAATTGAGAAACATCATACGTCGATGTTTGCCAAAAATCTGAAAACTTCTGAAGGGAGCCGTCGATGTAGAAAAATTGTCGATTTTTCTGTGGTTTCACCCTTCATGACAGTGAAAAAATGTGTATAAATAATACTATACTTGGTTACTCGAAATGGGCGTTATATGTATGGATAAACGCTCGAAGCGGCCTTGACGATGAGCTTTTGTCCAGGGTCGATATCGAAGCGCAATCACGCGATATCGACGTTTTTTCCTCTTTGTTGCACGTTTCCAGCCTGTTGCACATTTCCAAATGACGAGGTACTGTACTGTAAAAGTTCAAACTCACCGGTACAGTAGGGGTGCCCAACTAAAGTTGAGCCGTCCAATGTTTTCAGATCGGGAACATCGGAAGGTCCGAAAAGATTCCTGGGGAGCAACAAAGGAATGTATCGTATTTTGATCTCTGGAATCGTATATGGACTGTCGGATTCGGAAAATTGCCACTGTTAAAAATGAACGGACCAGTTTAAGTTGGGCAGCTCTACGGTACAGCCGTCAACGCTTCACATTTCACCGTCCAGCAGTGTGCAGCAGCGTGTGGTGGCCTCGCCAGCGGGTTGCATGTTATGATATTTCTCATTCTTGCTCGCTGCAATATGTCACAGGTTTGTAGTGCATGTTTTTTATATGTATATGTATTATTTTGTGTGTGCTTAGCGCGCTCATCCTTGGCATGCGCGGAACTTTGACTTGGAGTGAACGGGAAGATTCCCGCGAGTCCTTTGCACTCGAAATAGTTGGTTCAAATCCAACTCACTCCACCTCTCCTTTTCAGTTTCCCTCGTTAATTTCGTTTTTCACTTATATTATCTTTCATCTTTACTAAACGTTACTTGGTTGTTTTTGTTTTTCAGATCGCTGAAAATATTCGAGTGGTGAAATCAATTTTTCCACCATCATCTCGCGTTTACATTCGCGCTTCTTTGAGGTTCCTAGGTTGCTAGTTATGTTTTGCACAAGGGAATCTTTGATGCGTTTTCCGCTTTTTACTAAGTGTTGGTTCTTTGCTTTACTTTTCAGATCGGCTGTTTTGGAGAAACCCTAAATGGAGAAAATCGACCGCCTCGAGTACTTCATGAGCTTCAAGCTTCCCTTCGAGCGTGCTAGGTTGATAGATTGTTTACAATCGTAGTGTTGGAACTAGAAATCGTACGAATAGAACGTTATTTTGCGTATTGGTAGGATAGAGATGAGTAGTCCCAATTGTATCCCATCGTGCCTAGCTAGCTACACTATCGTATTAATATGATTGTATTAAACATGCTCGAGTGTTCCATGCGTATGCGTGATGTGCTAGCCTTCGCATAGCATATGCATTGTGAACACACTTAATGTAAGTAGCACACATTTTCGCAATCCTCTTGTGATATTGTGCATATAGATAGGCCTCGTACACGCGCACCAGAGTTGTACCCACCATTGCGTGCATGTGTACCCTTTTCGAGTACACATGCACCTATAGCGTACTAATGCATACGCACGTACATGTTGGGTACATATGTATGGGAGGCTCGTACACGCTTGGTACATGTGTACTAATAATGCACCGATATACACGTGCATATGGGGTACGTATGCACCAGTCATGTTAGTATCAATAAGTACATATGTACCTGGTTTGCGTACATGCGTACCCGGCATGTACCTCACTCAAATGTACATGCGGGGTGCATATGCACCAGTCATGTTAATATCAATAAGTACATATGCACCTGGCTTACGTACATATGTACCTGACCTGCGTACACGCATACCCGGCATGTACCTGATGCGTGGGTACATGTTGGGTACGTGCGCACCAGGCATGTTTATATCAATAAGTACATATGTACCTGGCCTAAGTACATATGTACCTACCATGTACCCCGGGTGTCCCAACGGTAACATCCAACGGTAACATCCAACGGTAACCTGAGTACATATGCGGTACACATGTACCCGTACATGCGTACACGCCGGGTACATGCGCAGGCGGCAAAAGGTACATACACAGACGCATGCACCCAGCATGTACCCTGTCGCGGGTACATGCCGGGTACATATGCCGCGCCGCGAGCAAGTACACGTAGGTACAAGGTAGAGTACACGTGTACCCAACATGTACCAGACCCCGTTTTTTACTGTTTTCGTACACGTTGGGTACACGCTGGGTACACGTTGGGTACACGTTGGGTACACGCTGGGTACACGTTGGGTACACGTCCCCGGTACATGCCGGGTACATATGCACTGGGGTTTCCAAAATTTGTAGGGATCCATGTCACACATGGTTGTAATTATTCGCTCATGCATATGTGTGTTTCACACTGTCAGCAATCGCGCCGTGTGCTGTATGCCCTGTCGCGACGGGACACGCGTCGTGATCATCCCAGTCTGGTTTAATTATTGGATGCCTCTGTTGCTTGGTCCAAATCGCACAATGCCTGGTGGTAAGCCAGAGTGAATACTATACTTGAATATAAAAAGTATAGCATTCCTGTCGAAACTGCTTGGATGTCCTCTTGCTTGAATCCACTTAAGAGTATTGATGTCGCAAAGGGGGACTTGTGATTCTATCAACTGCCCTCGGTACGTGCAATAAGGTGCTGACATCAACCTGCCCTATTTTCTTATTTTGCACGTTTCTGCCTGGCCCTTTGACTTTGAGGGAGATAGTGCGGGGAGTTCGCTCCGGCTCCTACGGCTTCAGTTGAATCCCGTACCCTCTTAATATACTATAACTGGTATATTTGTTGTAAAATGCAGGGTGCTGAGCTACGTAGACAACTAAGGGATGCGTATTTATACCGTGGGGATATAGCGGTGACCCAGCAGGGGTGCAATGGCCTACAACGATTGGGGCTGCGGGTGGCACAACGCAATTGCACAGAGCTGCCGGTAACACGGCGGTTTTAAACGGCGTTGCAGTTTGCACAGTATATGCAAACGTAACACTGCCTGTGCTGCACATGCGACAGTACGGGTGCACTGGGCTGTGGGTGACAGATGCCCCACCCTCGGCGGTTGCCAGCTCCACACTAAACCTGTTTAATTCAACCAGTTGCTTTCACTTTCATTGCGCAGTCCATGAAGCTTTGCTTCCACGGCTTCGGTTTGATTCCGGACCCTCAGGCGCACGTGGATCTCAAAGATCCCCCCGGGAACACAGATCGTGCCTAGAACCCTAGATATCCGTGGCACAACAGTTTTTGTGGTAGCTCATATTGAGAGGGCAGTTCAGTGAGCTTGGCTCTCTCGGCTTCGAGTGAATTCCGAACCATCTGGAAAGAATCTGCAGTCCCTGCGCCGAATCATGTCGTTCGAACCCTGTTGTTTATTTTCGGTAAGGCAGGGTTCGCTGATGTTCGCCATATGGGGGCTATTTCAACTGCCACTTAGATTCGATTTCGGGAATTTTTGCTGGACTTCGGGTTTAGGCTTAGTTATTATGGGCTCTGACTAGCCCCTAGACTGACCCTGCTTCCGTATCGTGTCCGTGACATCCTAGCACTGTACTGTACAGTAGTACAGTACAGTAGTACAGTCATTGTTACTGTCTGGGTTTCCGAGAGCATAAAGCTCCGGCCAGACACTGTTTATGGGATTATCAGTTTGTTCCCTAGCAAGCTTAGCCGGACAGTGTATCTGTCTTCCTCGCAGGTTATAGGCCGCACCGGCTTTCCGGTGATTCTGATGATGGCACAGCGCCTTGCTGTTGCCATGTTCGGCTAAGTAGGACGTAGGAGGGGTTGAGCGCCCACTTGGGCGGTGGTGTATTGTTCTCTTACGGTATGGCCTTTTAGCTTGGCAGTGATGGCGGCACGCATTGTGCTCGCCTTCGCTGCGCAGGAGATCAGTTGGTGACGGATTGTTTTATTTTACGGCAGCATCGTCGCAGCGAGGGTTGATTTGTTTCGTGCGCCGCTGGCTCCGGCGAGGTCGTTCCACACGTGACTTATTTTGGCCGCTCTTGCATCTTTCGCTTACGACCTGTGAATCACGATCCATTCAGCTGAGACTTCTACAGAGCATCTGGCCGCTGTAAGCGTTCTCTCACCATCCCCCTGTTCAGCTCAACCCTCTCCCCTGTCTCTCTCTATCATGGTTACCACAGCAAATAGATCGACGCGGTCTCGCGTCCGTAGATTGGAAACGATTTTTGATGATGTCGGTGCACAGCACGCCGCAACTCCGCACACTCCGCAGCTGCCAGCTCCAACCACCGCAGCTGCGAGAGAGATTTTGGACAAATGCAAACAGTTGGCTCGTGACAGTTTCGACAGAAAAGTCGCCAAAACCGTTGCCACTAAGATTCTGGGCGACAAATCGGAGCGCTTTGCAGGGACAGAGGCAGATGCTGTGGACATTTTTTCACAATTAATGCATGAGCTCCGCACGCAGTTTGTGCTTCAGTCGACGGCGTTTGCTCCCCTGTTTGACTTGACTGACGTGGCAGTTGAGGCGAGACATGAGGCAAATGAATTATTGCTTTCGGCTCTGACATTTCTGGCTCGCCCTGGCTCGCCTGCCCGTGACTGGCTTGAGGCCTCTGGGTCCGACGTTCCTGGAGATGGCAAGCGCGCTGCCCTTGAGGTGGTGCGCATGCTCCAGGAGCGTTCGGAACCCTTTGACTCTTTTGAGTTGCTGCTGGCGGTTCGCATCCCCAGCAGCAAAGATCCTGACCGTGGCATCCGCGAGTTCAATGGCCTGTTGCGGGACGTTCAGCGTTCCCACAACTTGCCAGAGGACGCGGTGAAACGGCAGTTTCTGAAGGCTCTCGGCAATTCGGCGTTGTACCGTGACTTGGCTAATTCCTTGGCTCGGGCTGACCAGCGGCAAGGCGTGTCTCTCTTGACTATTCAGGCTCGTGTGCGGGAGCAGTTCCGCCACGGCCTGCAAGTCTCTGACACTCCTGTTTCGGCTCTGTCATTCGGCGATGGCGCGTCTGACCTGGCTGCGGCGCTGTCCAGTCTGCAGAAGCAGCTGGAACGCATGCAACAGGACATTCGTGACCTGAAGCGGCAGAAGCGGGAAGGGCCTCCGCCTGCGGGCAAGCACCTTACCCGCTCTGCTGCTAAGCATCATCGTGCTGGTGTTAAACCACTTGGCACCGCTCCTCCTGTCTCGTTTGACAAGAAGAGTGGTGCCTTCGTGCCCCACTGCAAGAATGCGGTGTGTGCACAAAGTGGTTTGAAGCACTGGCATGCTGAATGCCCCAACGGCGGTCTTCACTCTGCCCACTATTGTGGTGCAGTTGAAGACTACGAGACTGACTGCTTGGCTGTTCGTTTCCAGCGTTTCTATGACGCGGGGGATGAGCACGCCTTCGAGTCGCTCTGCACGATGGAGGGTCGCCCGGACGTGTGCGAGCTGTCGGCGCATTCTTTTGTGCCGGCTGAGCCCACATCTCTGAAGCACTTTCAGGATGCGGCGGCTTCCGCTCAGGATGCGGCGGCTGACGGGGACGTCGTGGCTCACTTTCCTCTAGCCACATTCCACTCGGGTGCACGGGGTTCGATTCCGCCACCGCTTGCGGTTCGGGATCCCTCTGCACTCGTGGCTGGTGGTGTGCCTACGGCTCATGACCCACCGGTGGCTGTGCCTGGCTCTCTCGGCTTACCTAGTTCTGTCCCATCGCTCCGGCTTGGCGACGCTGCACCGGCTCCGCTGTTTGCTGGCATGACGATTGAGGCTTCTGACATTGGCTCTGAAGGCTCTGACAACGACCGAGGCTCTGACGATGACTCTGACGGCGGGCAACGAATGGCTTTTGACTCCTTCGGCACTCTTGAGCATGACTCTGACAGGGGGGCATCGCCGCTGGCAGCTCCGGTGTACCGTCCGCGGGCTCCGCCGAGTTTTCTCCGGTGTGCATTGATGTCTTCGGTGCTCTGCTGTTCTCTGTTGGCCAGTGCTACGGCATCTCTGGTTGCCGTGGGCGGTGGTGACAGGGGCCTGGTTGAGCCCGGAGTCACCGTCCATCGGTCTGCTGGAGATCTCTTTGCTTCGGATCCGCCACTTGGCTTTCTGGACATCCGTGATTGGCCGCCTGACGATCGAGTTCTTACATGTCTTTCTTCAAAGTTCGGACCACCGTGGGATCCTATTTATCAGAATTCTTCAGTTGATTTACCCTCTGCTGTGGAACCGCCTTGCCCACTTGGGTCTGGTGGTGCTCAATTTACAACAGACAGCTTGCATTTCACTTCGGGACTCTTCTGTATGTACATCCCAACCGCTGAACTCGGCTCTGCTGACCAGCCTCAAAGTGGCTGAGTTTCTTGCAATTCATCCTGGCAGCTTGATTAGCTTTAGCCCAGTAGTGGGATGACCGGGTCAAGACCCCGGCACCCAGCTAGAAGTGATCGGTTTCCACCGAAGTGAATGTTAGGTGTTTGTTTATGTCTCGTGGCTGTATATACTGTACCTGCTTTGCTAGGTAGTCACACCCACGGGTGGTGTGCTGGACTTCGGGTTTAGGCTTAGTTATTATGGGCTCTGACTAGCCCCTAGCCTGACCCTGCTTCCGTATCGTGTCCGTGACATCCTAGCACTGTACTGTACAGTAGTACAGTACAGTAGTACAGTCATTGTTACTGTCTGGGTTTCCGAGAGCATAAAGCTCCGGCCAGACACTGTTTATGGGATTATCAGTTTGTTCCCTAGCAAGCTTAGCCGGACAGTGTATCTGTCTTCCTCGCAATTTTCGTCATGAAACCCTATGTCATCCGCGTTCAGCGGGGCACATCTGAGGACCTTTAGGGTCCCCGTCCGAGCCGAATGATCAAAATCTGAGTTTACCATTCGATTCGGCAACATCGAAATGTGCACAATGAATTTTGCTACCTGGGATCAACGTGATTGAAATGGTCATGGAAACAAATCCAAACCCTGAAATGCCATTTCAAACGCCGTCTTGTGCATTGTGTGCTACCCTGCTAGTAAGCGATTTTCAGGTATCGATGCGTGCATCTCCTCGGTTATTTTACTGGCCGTGCATTAGTCATTCAGTGCATTACTGCAAACCAGCAATCCATTTGACAGTAACTTTAACAGTCAGTATCGAAGTCAGTAGAGGCTGACGCCCTCGTAACCCTTATACCCAATCGGAAACGAGATTTCACTAATTATTGTAGCTGACGTCGTCTTCCACTGCGTCTGACGCCATTCCGTAAACCATTTCAAACAGTAAACACGATGTTTAATAATTCAAAGATAGAAGACATTGCACGACTTTCGCAATTTTGATTTGTGCGCACGCATATCAGGATGCACCTTACAGTAATCACCCACCTGTAAGAAAACAGAGAAATCCAGGTCAGTCAGCTTTTCTCATCGAGTTGGGTACCCCCTGCCAGCGTCAGCGTCATAAGAGAACGCTATGGATAGTGGACCGCGATCTCGTGAGCCAGCCAGTGAATTCCATAACCATCCACGTGGACACCTTCCCTAGCCAGCCCGTTCTCTTAAGGTGTTCATTTTCCGAGAAAATGGACCCTGAGAGCCGTGCGCAGCTTAAAGAATTAAAGCAAGATTTTGATGACGATATTATATCTGAAACAGACTATCCGGAACTTAGACCTTTAAGACAAGTTTTGTGCAAAAAATCATGAAAACCCATCAAATATACCATATTTGTCAATTTCCCGGCAAAGTTTTCTTAGTTTAAGAAATGCCTCTCCAGCTAGGCAGCCAGCGGTCATTTTCCTTATTTCAGGCCATCTCATAAGTCGGGAAATCCAGCCAGCTTTTCTCATCGAGTTGGGTACCCCCCCCCCCTGAAACGCTGGCTATTTCCTTAACGTCGAGTTTCCTTAAATGTGAGTGATTACTGTACCATCATCCCAACCACTTTTCATGGCCAAAAGGCACAAGTATACACTAAACCAAGCCGTGCACGACCTACTATACACCCCACCGCTAATAGCATCTCTGAACTTGTAAATTACTTTATGGTTTAAATATTCAACCTCGGAAATTGTTCAGACTTGCCCCGCGTGCGGTATAAGTAACATTTCGAAAAGTTTACAAGGTACTTGTTGCGCAAAGAATGATATGTCCCCAACGAAGTTTGGGGTAGTCTGCGCGTGTGGAATTTGAATGGAAATGCATGAATTAGTGCATGCTCTTTTAAGGAGACGTGTAACATTCTTGTAAAATTGTACACGCAAGATCGCGGTACCAAAAAATGAATATTGCAAAAGTTATGGCGGTTTTAAAATTTCAAAACCAGTACCCTAGGACCTCAAGCTGACGTCAGCCATTTAATGGCGATGACGTTATTCATGTGATGACGTCATCCAGCTAGATAGACTTAGACTCAAGCCTAAGAACATGTTAAAACTGGCTGAAGCGCGAGCGCGAGCGCGACCGAAGATTGACGTGTGGTATGACATCGTCAGGATGTGACACACAAAGACAAGACCGTAGCCACCAACGCAACCCAAGATAGACTTCAGTCTTTTGAAACAGCTGTCAGCTTTGACAAGGGTGACACGCGCGCGCTTGCCATCTCTACTGCGCGTTAGATCGTGACCGATGAAAATCTTACGATGGTAAGTTGGTAACAACATAATGAGATCTTACATGGGAATCAGCAACTGTTTTACAATTTACATTAACCAATCAAAAGCGTACGTAGTCGGTCGATGATCGATACGATAACTTGCTTTCAGAAATTTGACTGGTTGGACCATGATTCTTCCGCTTCTTCAAAAATATAGGTTGTAAATTGTAAACACCCTCTGCTCACTTCGCGAATCTTGACAGCCAAAACCTGCGTGTGTGATTTTTAAAGGATACGAGCAGCGTTTTGTTTTACTTTGGTTTTATTTTAGTTGCACTATTTTCATAGGATACCCTGTTTCTTGCTTTCTCGGCGCTAGTCTCATGCGATCTGTTCATCGAAGTATAGTTTGAGTGCCTGTGCTTTGCAAATTTCTGTTGAAACGTTTCCTTTTTGTTACTTCACAGACACAACACCTTCCAAGACTGACTGCCTCTCCTTGTTCTGATATTTTGAAATAGTGTGTGCATGCATTTTCTGCGCTTTTCTGGTTTGGACATGCGTTCTTGTCACACATAAAACCTGTCCAGGACCTGTAGCGCTAACGGAGAATGTTACACAGCGTCAAGTGACACTTTCATGATGATTACTTATTACGCTCGCGACAAACGTAACAATGACGGCCCTTACCAGGGGCGCTATCGTGCGTCGTAACCCCATTGGCCGATTCCAAATTCCATGACACACGATCCTTGCCACGTTTTTAGAGGTAGCATCGCGTCTGGGGGCCTACCCTGGCGGGAATAACCCCGGTCATCATTGGCCATGCTACCTCACCAAGTGTAGGTTCGGTTCCGCTTTTCCTCTGGCCGAAATCTTTGCGCTGGTTGTTTCTCGATCCCCGACTGACAAAATATCGTTCATCATCCAGGTGCGGCGGGAGGAAGACACACGACTCCGGGATCTTGGCAGTCGCGCGCCCAGCCACTTAGGATATTGCCGCCAGGATCTTAACCTAGAGCGTCCGTTGTACAATATTGGATCTGCGTGGAGGAATTTAAAACATCCCCTGCACTGCGTCTGCACTGCGTCCTTCTTTAGCCCGTCACGGACAACTTTTATCTGTTCTGGTAAACCTCAAATTCAGGAACTGCTTAGTTATAGGATAGTAGAATTCGACAATTATTACTCTTCCCTTGCAAGCAAAGAGCCCTCTATTATTGATATTTTGCCTTGCGTAACTCTACTTTCCAGGTTAATGTAATCTGTATTTTTCTTATAATTCTGCTTTCCCAGTAGGATATGAATTTGTAAACATCTTGTGTTTAGACCTACTTTGCTTATTTCAAGGCTGATAACATTCCTCCTCAGCTAATACCTAGACTTTACTACAAAGTGTGAACGGGTCATGGCGAATTTTTTACAAAAGTTGATAACAAAAGTTATCAATATGCTGTTTATTCAAGAGTGTACTATATGTACTAGTTAAACTCTATATACCAATACCACACACCGAATGGCATGCGATCAGCTGACAAAAGCCGACCCACCATCATCCCAGTGGGTGTGAGAAGCAAATCAGGAGCAGGGCGGTGTCGTGACAAGATACCACCAACTCATACATATTCCCAATCCAGATGCAAAGCCGCATTGCGGAAAGATGATACGATGTGACCGGGCATCGCCCAACAATTGTTGGTCTCTGGGTAAAAGGAAGCGGACCCTGCTGGCATGCCCCCCAGTGGCCCACGGTCGATCAATACGACACGCACATACATGGAGTACATGTATATGAGGTATGTGTATTAGTGTGCATAGTGTTAGGATGAATCCATTAGTGCCGCCTTGATATTTTTAGTTTAAAAAACATATCCCAAATTTTGGGTACCCCAACATTACTTTGGGCAGTTCATCGGGATTGGAAAATGCATGACATGCTATATACTATTTAAGTTATGTATGTGTAAAACCTAACTGGCAGACACTGCAGATCATCACATAGACTGGCTTGGGAAATGTACATCTGGAAACATTTGCGGCATGTTAGTAGGCTTAGTTCTACCCAATAATCTAGATCTGTGCAGTAATAAAATATGCATAGTGCGATCCAAAGGTCCACACCGCATGGCCACACTCAAATGTAGTCATGTGTCTTCACAAAGCTCATGACTCCTCAGCTTTCTTTGCAGTATCTGTTTCCTTAGCTGCCTCCTCTTCTGCAAGGGCCTGAGCATAAAAAGGAACCCGCACACCTTTCACGGAGTATATATATATATATATATTGTTCCACCAGAATGCGTACTTGGGAAGAATGCATGTTTACCATATATCACCCCTCCAACTTTCGCATAAGGCATGCTAACCACGGACCGCCCTCCACCCCTGTGGAAGCTGGGGTGGCTCCCTATGGAGACTCTTAACACAGGTACACAGAGCCCAGGCAACTTGGAGTGATGACTGATGAGGGAGCCTCAGGGAGTGCAAGCCTGACCAGCCAAGGGGCCTCATATCCAGATGGAGGCAGATGAGTCCCTGTCGCCAAGCTTGGAACAGGAGGTTTGCACGCAGGATTGTGGGGCTGCTGGAGGGGTGTGGCCACGCAAGGCTTGGGTTGGTGCTCATGAATCTCAGCTCCCCAGCGTGGGTACATAGTGCAGCCGATCTTCTGTGGCTACCTGGTACGAATGGAATCGGTCCAAGGATAAGCGACACACACACACATAGTGCAGTCTCCTGTGGCTTCGGGGTGCCAAAGGAGTCGCGCAAGGATAAGCAGACACACACACAGCGACGTACGGGGATGTCCGCCCACATCACTTCATCCCCTTTGGGGTGGAGGTGTACGGTGGGCTGGGGCCCGCGGCGTATGGATTCCTGCGGAAGACGCAGCGGCGCTTCAGGGAGCGGCGGTACATGGAGGCGAACGCGGAAGGGGGAGAGCAGGTGTATGGCAATGGGGACGAGGACGAGGACGAGGACGAGGAAGCGGCACGTGGCGGGGCTGTGGGCTGGAAGGAAAAGTGGGTCCGGCTGCTTTCTTTCGCGCTTGCACGGGGGGTTGCAGGGCTGATCATCAAGCGGGCTGTAGGGCGGTGTCCGGCCGGAAGTGGGTGGCGTTGGGCTGGCGGAGGGCGTGTGAGAGGAGGCATGGGCCCGGACCTGGACCGACGGGAAGGGGCGGAGAGGTTGGCACTGATGGACAGAGCGGAGGAGGACGCGTTCGAGGAGACAGACTATGCCACGCAGGATGGGTCTGGCGGTGGGACGCAGGAATCTGAGGGAACGCAGCGTGAGCGGTCTGGGCAGGCTTCCGGTGGGGCAGGTGAGGCAGGCGCGATGGCATCGAGACTTTTGGAGAGCATGGAGGACGTGCGGAGGTGGAGCATCTGGGCACTGTGGGGGGTCAAGGAGGGG
>LGRX02011643.1:0-25312 GCA_001247695.2 Cymbomonas tetramitiformis | reverse complement strand
AGCGTACCTGCACCGGGAGTAAGCAGCGTGCCTGCACCGGGAGTAAGCAGCGAGCCTGCACCGGGAGTAAGCAGCGTGCCTGCACCGGGAGTAAGCAGCGAGCCTGCACTCGCGCCTCATGCACGGCGTGGAAGGTAAAGAAGCATGATTGGCTCTCTATTCCAACAGTGTCAGAAGGGTGCTGCATTATGAGTTTGCCTTCACCTCGATTCCACTGATGGCTGTCTTGGATGCCGCCTGCCCGGATGCCTCACGGGTGGCCCTCACCTGAAACCGGCCAGCGCTTTCTTGTTATCATCCAGCTCTCGCACCTCGGTCCAATCAACAGCCAACGCTTTCTTCTCACCCAGTTCTCACACCTAGGTCTCACCTAGATCTCATTCAGCCACATGCACCGCCTCGAGACGGCAGCTGGGCGGCAGTGAGGGCATCTGACCCACCTAACTGCTACCCGTTGCCGCGATGCAGACTCTCCCGCTGTGGTTGTGATAGATTGCCGGGCGAATCACTTCATACAGCTCCTCACACACACGGCACGGCCCCGGACAGAGCACGAGCAGTGCAGAGGGGACCCACCTTGGCCAGGACCATACTCCAGGCACCTAGGCGGACCCCCAACCCCCTCAGCCTATGAGCTTCACATCCAGCACGCGCTTTGTGGTGGCCGTATGTCTCTGAGTGCTCAAAAAAATTGTGTCAGAACAGCCTCAAAGGAATTCCTGGGATGGCTCGTGCACGAACCCTTTGGTACAACTTACAGCCCCTCGCGGCAGCCTTTCACACAGGAGCAAACGCCAGCGGCACCGCCGGCTCCAATGACGCAAGGGTCACTGAAAGTTGTCCTGATGAGGGAGATCAGCACCTGTTGATGACTGGTGCAACACTGGGTCGCCTCCAATTTCTGCACTAATCTGCAGCCGCCCTCACCTCGCAAGCATCCCTTGGTGAGGAGAGCGGCATCGGGTGGATGGCATGCTGCCGGGGTGGAGGCATGCCAGTCGCAACTGCCGGCGGATAGGGACACGACTCTTGACTCACCTCTAATCTACCAAACCTGTAAATGATCGGGTTAAGCCGCCGCTCGATTTGCCAATATCTCGATTGGAGACAGGACACGTGGCCATCATCGCATGCTTACCATTGCACAGTTACAATCGCATGTTGTAACGCCGCTGTGGCAGTGCTATGCTGCAGAACTTTTAATCCGGTGCGCCGCGCGCGTTCCTCCGACAATGCTGGCCGCCCTCACCGGGCTCAAGTGGCTCACGAGTTGGGTCCTATTTTCAGCCCACAAGGGGAAGCCCAAGGCCGTGAGATGCCTGAAACATGGGCTGATCCCCGCCGTCAATGATCTCCTGGGTGTACAGGCACTTCTCATCCGGCTTGTCCATGCGCGCAAACATGCGCGTGGTGCGGTACCCTGCAGCCTCGCCCGCCACTGCCCCTCTTGAGCGGCCTGGATCTGCTGAAGCCCCTCTTGAGCGGCCTGGATCTGCTGAAGCCCCTCTTGAGCGGCCTGGATCTGCTGAAGCCCCAGGACCGGAGGAGGGCGCCCCCGGACAAAAGGAGGAGGATAATCCTCTTATAAAGGCGGCTTCGCCGGGTCTCATCACTGCATATTAAGGGCGCATGCAGTCTGACAGCGAGGAGGAGGAAGTTGATCTAGATTCAGAGCCGTCGGCATTCTGCACACTGCCATCTCACCGATAGGGAAGAGGTATGCTGGCCCGTGGTACGCGTGGCGCCATGGGTCGATGGTTCCGAAGGCCTCCAGGGTGACCCCAGCGACCTTGAGGGGCAGCCCTACACGGCCGTCCTCTCCGCGCTCCAGCGCTATCAATGAGCCCTCCAGCTGCTCCCCACACCTCCACGCCACCACCCCCTGAGCAGGTCCTTCGCACCAGGCGCAAGGCGCTGTGCCCACGAGCTCCCTGGTTGCCGTTGGGCCCCTGGCCCGCGTGCCGCCCGCCGGGGAGCTCTACAGGCGCCCGGGGCGCACCCTCAGGCGCTTGCTGGCTCGAAGGGCTTCCTGCTCCTGCTCGTTCAGCGGCTCCTTGCTCGCTCGGGTGCGCTTCACCGCCGGCACCTTCGCCACCTTGGCACCCGGGTGCGACTGCCCCACCGACCGCATTCCCCACCTCAGTGTTAGAATTCGAGAGCCTGTTTTCACAAAAGCGAGCGTAAACTTTCATTCACGAAAGATATACCAGTTCGCAGCTTGAAACGCCGCGAAATTCAGCGCCCAATCATTATTGATTGGGCAGTCTAAGTGAAAGTTCACTAAACAGAGTCCTACGCGTCACTGTCGTGTTCATACCGACCGCAGTGACACGCCTGAGTACCGATGAACTTATTACGCACTTGCCGATGGTCATCAAAGATCTGACGGCCACGATTAGTTCAGCAGATCTACAGATCTAGATCTAAGGGTTCTACAGGGTTTCTTTAGGGTTTCTTCAGGGTTTGAGCATCCTGACTACTGTAGAAGGTCTAGATAGTCATGCTTTACACCAAACTGATCAGCAGGCACTTGCAGATTCCAATACCCCTTCTAAAGGGTGACTGTCTAGTTGTCCTACTGCCAGTTCTTGGGAATGGTGCCCCTTCAGTCAGCAACACCCAGTTCTTGGGATGGTGCCCCTCCAGCTCCAGTTTATGGGGATGGTGCCCCTTCTGTCCTCAGTCTTCAGAGTTGGAGTTCTGCAACTTCATGATACCCAGCCTTTCCCTGTGTGTAAGAAATGCTGGTAGGGGAAGAGGTTTGGTGAAGATGTTAGCTGTGTTGTCCGCTGAGGCGACATACATGGCTTCCACCATCTTGGACTTCACCAGCTCTCGGATGTACATGTTCCTCACCTCAATGTGCTTGGATCTGTTATTGTTGACATAGTCAGATGCCAAATGAATGGCCCCCTGGTTGTCACAGTACATCTGTACCGGGGTGCAGATGTCCACCAGGTCGGTCAACACGTTAATGATGTACTTGACCTCCCTAGCCCCTTCAGACATGGCGATGATCTCAGCCTCGGTAGTTGACAGCGACACACATCTCTGCATGATGGAGGAGAAGATCAGTAAGCTGCCACATAGGTAGACTGCAATGCCAGATGTGGATCTCCTCGTGGTTTTGCACCCAGCATAATCAGCGTCAGTATATATGCATAGTGGTAGTGCTCCACTGGCCAGACCCAGCCCCCTTGGCACAGAGGAGGTTGTCCGCAACACCAGCTCGTGGCCCATAGTGCCCTTAAGGTATCTGACAACCTGCTTCAAAGCCACAAAGTGCTCTGGGCCATAAGATGCACAAAAACGAGAGAGAGCAGACACAACAGCCATGATATCAGGGCGCGTGCACCTTGCAACCCACTGTAGCTGCCCAAGTAGTCCCCTGAATGGAATGGTGGCATCCTTACCATCAGATGGGGCAAGAGAGCACCCTGGAGACATAGGCAGGCTCGCCGGCTTAGCATCCTTAAGTCCATAGGTCTCAATCATCTGAGAGATATATCCATACTGAGACAGATATGCCACCCCAGGGCCCCAGCGCACACCAATGCCCATCACAAGATCCAGCACACCCAAGTCCTTGCAGGCATACTGGGAGTTGAAGGCCGTCACAAAGTTATCATACCATGAACGGCTGTTGGTGGCCACAAGGTAGTCATCCACATATGCCAATATGATGACTGTGATGGCAGTGTCCCGGATGTAGTAGAGGCAAGGCTCAACATCACTGCGCCTCATCCTCTCATCATAGCCCATAATGAAGGCATCACTAGTCTCAAACCACTCCTTGCCCGCCTGCTTCAGGCCATACACTGCCTTGAGCAGCTTGGCACATGTCCTGCCCTAATACTCCAGCCCCCTAGGGAGCTTGACATACAGGTCCTCCTCCAAGGTCGAGTTCAGGAAGGTTGTCTCCACATCCATGTGATACACCTCGAGGGCAAGGTTGAGCGCCAGAATGATAACCAGCCTCACTGAAGACAACTGTGTGCACGGGGCAAAGGTGTCAAAATAGTCGACACCATACTCCTGCTTGTTGCCCTTCACACACACCCTCGCCTTGCGCTTCTGCAACTGCCGGTGCTTGTCCGGCTTGACTTTCAACACCAAGGACATGTCCAACAGACGTACACCAGGAGGAACATCCTCCACTTCCATCATCAGGAGAGCCTGCTTGACTGTAACCAGGGCCTCAAGCTCGGTCTGAATAGCGTCCATCCACCCATCAGCATCAGGCGCCTCCATAGCTTGCTTAACCCCCTTGGGCTCAGTCACGCCATCTGGCAGCACATCCACCGAGCCCCCAGCACACGACTTCCCCACCGCTGCCAAGCACGTGTGCTCAGGAGGGAACTGCACCTTACCCACCGGCAGGTCAATGTGTGTAAAGTTGGTGAGCAACATGACACAGTACGGAAAGGAACCGGCCCCCACAGCTCGTGCGCATATAATACCAGCTTCCATCTCCTCATCTCCAGCATCCACCGTGACCTCAGTGAACAGAGGGTAGTAGACATTGAGGTCACCACCGTATGCAGCTGAGCGCACAACAGCAAGATGCTCAGGATGGCCATCCACGTAGGCCCGGAGACTCACCCAGCATGCCTCATCCACTGCTTGCACCTTTAGCACCGCCAGAATCTCGTCACTGTCGTCAGGTAGATAGACCCCGACATCAAGAACACCGTCCTCCAGTCCACTCGGGAGGATATCATGATATGTACCATCCAACGTCGTCACCATGAAGTTGGTACTCAGCGAGGCCACTGCAGAGGGATCCCAGGTGGTGACCACCTTGCCCAGCTTGTCCACGGCTTCATGGAACTTGACCATGCCAGACTTGACTATCTTCCCCGACTCAGGATCATACAACAAGTAGGCTGATGAGACCTCAGAGTGACCAACATACCTCAGCTGCCTCGCTCGGTCACTGAGCTTGTGCTCCCTGTTGTCCGGGTCCACAAAAGCATATGCCAGACATCCAAACACTCGAAGATGTGAAAGGTCTCGGTGTTGTCCATACAATTTGTAGTAAGGAGACTTCTTGTGCAAGGGCTTCCGGAATGCCCTGTTTAGAATGTACACAGAGTGACGAACAGCAAGTGGCCACATATCCACACCAAAGCCAGATGTCAAGAGCGGCGCCCGAGCCATCGCCTGCACTGTCTTATGAGACCTCTCCACACGAGCTTGGTTCTCATGGAGGTATGGCGATCCATGGCGTTGCTCAATACCTTGGTCTTTGCAGTATTGTTGTGTCTGCCCAGCAATCATCGTAGAGTCCCCATCAGTGTGCAATACCATATGATACTTCTCCTCAAGTCTCATGCGGCTCCTGTGTTGCCTCACCTCCGCCAAGAACTTCTCAAGGGCTGCCCGGTAGTCCGACTTCCTCTTCATGAAGTACACGCATATCCAAGCTGTACAATCATCCACGAAGAGGACAAACCACCGGTACCCACCAGCACTGTGCCTGAATGGGCCACACGTGTCACACCATACCAGCAAGCCAATCTCTGCAGCACTCTCCCTGTCAGTAGGCTTCATAGATGGCCTGATCGCCTTGGTGAGCCTGCAGGAAATACACCTCTCAGGGCAGCGCCACACCAAACTCTTGGCATATTGCGCTATGGTGATACCCATAGGAATCTCCTCGTCCAGCATCTCCAGCATGGTCACGTCACCAATATGGCCAAGCCGAACATGTGCCAGCATCTTGGCATCAAGCTTCATCACTGTATGCCCATCCTTGTAGATCACCACCACAGGCCACTTGGTCTCCCTGACCCATACCCGGCTCTCCCCACACATCTCCAGGTTCTCCACATTGTAGCATGAGTCCAATGGAGCCGAGAATATCTTCTCTCCAGCAGGGTACTCATGGACAATGGTAAACTGAGATACAAACTGCCACCAACTGGCTGTCTCCCATCTGGGTAGTACCAAAAGGAACTTGGTGGACTGAGGCGCCCGAGCAAAGTCACTGAGAGCCATCTGCAGACATCTCAGGATGGTGTCATGCTCATAAGGTGGGTTGCCATAGCAGGCTTTACCCGCCCAGCCCCTGCAGAAGCAGGGGTTGTCAGTTGTGCAATAATCGTCCAGGATGTGGTTGTCAACGGAGACAAACAACTCCAGAGTGAAGGGCCCATGCTCCTCAATGTGCTTCCCAACTTCCTCAAACTTCCAGTCTGTCTTGTCCCGATCAGAGTCATCATGGTATGCTGCACAGGCCATGTAGGTATCCAAAGTGCCAGTCTGATCTTCATATATGATATTTCTCTTTTGCTCGAATCCTCATTTGCCAAAGGCAGGCACTGCAATACATTTCATTAAAATGATTTTGCAAAGTGTTTAAAATGCATTTTGTGCTTTTAAATGCTTTGTAAATTCAAGTTTTTGATGAGATGTCCAGACTGTCTGTGCACGTCACCAAAAGGAAAGAGTCCTCTAGGTCGGGAGCGGTGGGAAGAGCAAAAGGAACAGAGCTGAACAGGCGTGTCGCTTCGTGGCTACTTGTACATCCTGTTTTTGTCACGGAGCTACATGTGCCATTCGGCTCTACTGCAGCAGGAGTCACGGATTCTGAAAGTCTGAAACCACAAAAATTCTGTTGCACTCCAATTTGAACATTTCTCTTTTGCTCGAATCCTCATTTGCCATGAAACCAAAGATGAAACTGTGAGGCACACAAAAGAAATCTGATCTCTGTCACTGTGACCATGTTAACCAAGCGAAGTAGTAGTCCATGTCTGTGTCCCTCACAGCCGTCGGGTTGATGTAGTGCTACACTGCCGAAGAGAACTGTGACCAGCCTCCAAAGAAGCACACTTTCTCCATTGCAACACCCACAGCTCGAGCACACGTCGTGGCACCCTTCCGGGTGCTGTGTGCAGAAAAGTGACCTCCTTCCGGAGGTCTGCAGTCCAGCTCGCTGAGAGCCAGACCAATCCAGTCATTTGCCACTGAAGCCTTGAAGTTCTTCGGGTCCTCGGGTAGCAGCCAGTAGGCGTCAGGTTGAGTCTTCTCAGAACGTGTCACGGTGGAACTCCCAGTGCTCGATCAGCTCCTTCAACAGAGCCACCCCCTTCCAGGGGATGCACAGGCGTCTCTTCACCAGTTGATGCCGCCGTCCTTTCTCCTTTAGCAGCACCACTGAGAACTCACTGTCGCCACAATGAACGTGCTGCCGTGACAACGAGGTCCCCGTGTCCGGTCTGCCGAAGGTCACGAAGGCAACAACCACGTAGGCGAAGGCTCGCAGTAGCCGCAGCTCCTCAGGCGATCTCGGAGTCAAACTCAGCGCTGCTTCGTGCACACGTCGTACGTGTGCCGCCGGCAGCCACGTCCGCTGGGTCTCGATGTTCTCCTCCTGCACCGCCAGCTCCGCCTGGATGGTCGCCATCCCCTTCACAGCTCGGGTCACAGAACGCCCCTTCGCTGGTCCAGGAAAACGTAGGTCCTCGTGGTAGTTGTTGATGGCAGACAGGTACGGCTGCAAGGAGGCCGACTTGATGCCCCCGTCCTTCAACAGAGAGGCGATGTACAGCAACACTGTCGCCTCCGATGCTGGCAGCCACGGCCGTTGGTGCTGCTCACAAAATAAAATGAAGCGCCGCGCCTTCGGTCCGTAGTTGCTCATCGCCGTGTCCAGCAGTGCCTTTCTCTGCATCGTCACTGCCAGTTCCGTGAGCCGGGAAGGTCCCAACTCACCCCTCCACCGCTCACAGAGTGAGCGCGTGAGGAAGTTTTGTACAGCACCACCGCGCTTGTACTCTTCGTAGTCGCCTCCGCTGATCCGCTCGGTGTTCTCGCCGTCCGCATCCGTTGCCTCGTCCGTGCTGTTGATGATTTTGAAGTTCTCCTCGGACAAGTCCAGCGTCTCCTCGTTGCCGTCGTCGAACAGCACGTGCGCCTTCCCGTCCTCGTCGAACTCCTTCACCACACCCGGGTAGAAGCAGTCATCGTCCTTCCAAAACACCTCGATTTTCGTGCCCACGGTCACCTTGCTCGTTGTCGTACTCGTAGCAGAGCTCCTTCGTACTTCAGCAGCGTAGTAACTCACGGGCGCGCCTCGATGAAGAACATCACAGCGTCCCACTTTGAGGGCCCGAGCAGCTCGGACCCTCCCAGCCTGTTCGGAGTGAACAGGTCCCTGCGCCGCGGCATGATCACCACCTCGGTGGCCAAGGCCTCCAACTCCCTGAACCAGGACTGTCCCGGCCAGTACGGAGCCACCACCGTAGCAGCGGCCCCCTCCTCCCGCAGCTTGTGCGCCACCTCGTCCAGCAGCGCCCACGGGGGGTTCACCCAATTGATTTCTCCCCGCCAGTCGTACGTCAGAGAGTCCACACCTTCGCACTTCGGGTCCTTCCACGCAGCGTAGTACCGAGGAAGCTGCGCGGAGATCTCGGAAGCGAACCGGTCGACTGTGTAGGGCCCCCACTGCTTGTTGGCCCACACGAACCAGTCCCGATTCAGCCGCCAGTCGTCCAAATCCTCGCAACGCGAAAGGTTGTCGGCCCACACGTTGGCCTCGCTGCGGATGTACCGAGCCTGCAACTCGATGTCGTGCAGATCCAGTAGCAGCCAGAGTCTCCTCATTCTCCTCATCAGGTCCGGGTTTCTGGAGGTGAAGTGCGAAAGCATTGCCACCACCGCCTGGTTGTCGCAGTAGAGCCGTACGACCTTGCCCTCCAGCTCCTGCAGGAACGCCTGTACGGTCTTGTACACGGCCTCCAGCTCCAGGTGTGTGATGTGCCAGTTGCGCATCTCGTCTGGCCAGAAACCTCGCGCGGGGAACTTCAGGTTCAGCACTCCTCCCCAGGCTGTCATCGAAGAGTCCGTGTGCACCTTCGCTCTCGTCGGGGATCTCCAGATCTTGCGCCCGTTCCACCTGCTCATCACAGGCAGCCTGGACCACCATTCTAAGTCCCCCCGAGCTGCACGCGAGATTTTTACCTTTGCTCCCCAGCTGCGTTTCTCTGCCAGCACGAAGTAGAGCTCCCGTAGGTAGAGCCGCGCCGCTGGTACTGCCAAGTACACGGATTGGCAGAGTCCCGTGAAGGAAGCCAGTCTCCTGGCAAGAATCCACCTCCGATTTCTCGCTGCGTCGCACAGGATCTCCTTCGCCTTGGTGTGGATCTTGTGTACCCGTCGTTCTGTTACACGGAATTGTCCCAGCTTCAGGTCCACCTCCAGCCCGAGGTGCTCCACCACCTTCGTAGGCTCCCATTGGCCCTTCTTCTCGTTCCGCCGTAGGCCAAGTCGATGAAGCACCAGTTGAACTTTTTCTCGACGCAGAAAGCCTTCTCGCTGAGAGTCGACCAGCACCAGAAAATCGTCCATGTACGGTAGTACTCGCATTCCGCTATGACGGTTCGCGTCCCCGCCAGCACCACCGGTCCTGCGACGGACTGACCATCGTTGTCGTACTGCGGAACCGTCCCGCAGCCTCCTGATTTCTCTGCGATCTTCCGCTGCCTGTGGAGAACGTAGAGCTTCCACCATCACGCGTACGAACTTGCAGAACGCCCTCGGAGCGTCGCTCCATCCGAACGGCATCGCTGAACATTGAAGCAGGTCCCCTTGCAGGTCGAACTGCATGAATCGTTGAAAGTCCGGGTGGATCCCCAGCGCATGAAAACCGTCCTTGAGGTCGAAGCTGAAGCACCAGTCGCCCGGTTTTGCCAGTCTCCTTAGTTTCTTCAGCGTCTCCATCTTCACGCGATTTTTCACACACCACTGGTTCAGCCATCGGAAATCCACCACCAGTCTCCACTTGTTCGTACCCGGTTTCGGCACTAAAAAAGCGCGAGAAACATGAGATCTTCTCGTCGCTCTCGTCCAGGCACCGTTCTGTAGCAGCCTCTCCTTCTCCGCGTCCAGCCACACCTGCTGCTGCCGCGTAGCATCCCTCAGTGACACCCCGTGGTCGAACGGAGGCGGAGGCCCGCGCTTCCACCTCAACTTCACCCCGTGAGTAATCCATTGCATCACCTCGGAACTGGCGCCCGCCGCGCGCCATGCTCCCCTCCGCTGTCTCAGCTGCTGTTGCACGGTGAGTTTTCCCCTCCCAGCGCCCGGAGAGGGCTGTTGCGCTAGACGGGGTGGCGGCACGCACATCACACATCGGCCGCGGGCTTTCCGCCCCGGCCCTTGCTGCCTTTGTCGGTAGGCTTCTTACCGTCCTTCTCCTCGTACTTCTTACGGTCCTTCCAGCGCTGGTCTCGATCCCGTGGATTCACCACCCGCGTTTCCGCGTTCGCTGCGTTCTTCGCCGTCAGGCTCAGCATCGCCTTGCCGCGGTTCTTGTCGAAGTCGTTCAGCCACTGCTGCAACACCTCATCTGCCACCACGCCGTCCGCTGCCTGGTAGACTCTGTCCTCCACGAACTGCAGCTTTGCACGTAGAGCGTCCGATCCTCCCCGTTGTGAAGAACCAGGCTCCTGCTCCAGCTGCCCGCGCAGTTCCAGCATCGTCCACCTGTTGCACAGTAACGCGTACACGCCGTGCACCGAGTTGGTAACTGCGTGGAAACGTTTCGGCCACTCGCTTTTCGACAATTCGCAGTCCTCGTTCGCGTCCAACGTCTCGTTGCATTCGTTCACCACGTCGTGCAAATAAGACAGCGCTGGAGCCAGAACCAGGCACTCGTACTTCATTGAAGAGTTGGACTTCTTGGAGAGAGCGTCGTACGTCTTGCTGCCGTGCAGGTCGTACAACTGCGGCATTCTCGATGTCAGCGTAGCCGGCCGCGGCGGGAACGGGTTGATTGAGGCTGCTGGCACGTACTCCAGCTTCCTCCTTCTCTCCAGAAGTTGCTCGGCGGTCTTGGCTACGGTGTCCGGGTCAGAAGTCCCAGGCTTCGCTGCCACCTTCGCCTCCAACTCCACGTTGATTTGTGCTTGTCGTTGAAGCTCATCACGCAGCAGGCGATGCTCCTCTGCCTGCTGCCTCTGCATCTCAAGCAGCTCCCCTTGCTGCTTTTGCATGATCAGAATTTGTTGCATCAGCACGTCCTGAGTGGACTGTGCTGCCGGGGAAGGGGAAGCCTGCCCGATGTCTGGCTTCCCCGGGAGGGGAGGGAAATCCTCTGTAGACTTGCCCTTCGCAGTTCCAGCCATTCTCTCCCTCAAAGGAGTAACAGTGAAGTCAATCGTACTGCCGTAGCCGATGTGAAGCCGTCGTTTGAAGTCGTAACGCCGTCCCCGCGACTTCGCTGTCAGATCTCCTGTCGTCGTTCGATCGCCGTCGTACAACCTAGTGGTCTAGTCACTACCTACTCTACTGTTTACAGGTGAAACAGGTGAAGAAATTCTTACAAAATCGGATTTGCAGTGTGCCTCACAGAGTACCGTAGGTACCCGTGAAGTTCCTGTTTGCAAGAGCAAAAGGAACAGAGCTGAACAGGCGTGTCGCTTCGTGGCTACTTGTACATCCTGTTTTTGTCACGGAGCTACATGTGCCATTCGGCTCTACTGCAGCAGGAGTCACGGATTCTGAAAGTCTGAAACCACAAAAATTCTGTTGCACTCCAATTTGAACATACTGGTTGCCAACTCTAGAGAATGAGAAGGTCACCCCCCCACTGGATATCTGCCTGGCCCCAAAATCAACACTGAACCCAGCATCCTCAAGCGCCACCACAGACACCAGGTTGAATGGCTGCCCAGGAATGCAGTGAGCACCAGTGAACTGCAGCCCAACAGCGCGCCCAGTGGACACATCCAGTTTGGCAAATGTGACCGTCCCACTGCCCTCCGAGGACACAGTACCAGCCTGCACCACACTGAAAGTGGAACTGGAAGCAGGATCAAAGTCACCGCCAAAGTCACTCACCATATTGAAGATGTGCTTGGTGGCGCCACTGTCTATCACTGCCACCTTCCCACCGAATGCAGTCAATGGCAGGGCTCTGGTGAAGATGTCAGCCGTGTTGTCTGTCGATGCAACATACAGGGCGAGAGAGCTGCCCACAGGGTGGCCTTCATGCAGCTCACATGCATCCTCATCGCCAGAGTCACTCCCATCTTCAAGATCAGGTACATCACAATACCAATCAGAAGAGCAGTAATCTTCAATCCCAGACTCAGCGCCCTTGGCACAGAGGCGGTTCTTGCGAGGCGGACAGAACAGTCCAGATGCCCAATCATCGGAGGGGATGCCACCCACTCCTTCAAAGGGCTGCCATAAGTGCACATCGTCCTCCTCGTCTGAGTCAGAGGCATCCACCAGATCTGGCAGAGTATCTGAAGCATAACCACCATCATCCGAGTCAGAGTCCGAAGCTGAATCCAGGTCGGGGATGGAGCAATCAGAGTCGTCACAAATATGGCCACCATCATCACAAGATCCAGAGAGATAGATAAGATCAGGCATATAGCTGTGTTCAGCCAATGTGTGATAAGACCAGGCATGTCGGTCTGCAACAATCTGTTCAACACCAGAGGCACCCAGTGTAGCCATAAGTCCAGAATCACCTCGATCGGAAGAGACATCATCATGATGAGAGGAATCCCCAGAGTCATAGCCACTCTGGTCTGAATGATCATCGCTATCAGATGAGGAGCCAGAGTCCCACTCATCCCCAAAATCATATCCCAGTAATGCCCAGAAGCTCTCGACCGCCTGCACAGTGTCTCGAGTAACCATACTGAGTAAAGTCACCCATGACTGCAGCCTCTAAAAGGATCCTCGTACCATACCCGGTTCCTTCTCGATCAGACGCTGCAGCAGACTGAACTGCTCGGCCACAACATGCTTGGCACACACTATCTTCTTGTGGCTCACCACTCTGCCATCAACAGGAAAGTGAGGCTTCACCAGCACAGTCACTGCCCTGTCCAACACTTCCACAGAGCCACCCATGAACATACTATGCACATATTGGACATCTGAAGTGTACCACGGCTGCCTAGGGGATATCTCTTTTGCTCGAATCCTCATTTGCCAAAGGCAGGCACTGCAATACATTTCATTAAAATGATTTTGTAAAGTGTTTAAAATGCATTTTGTGCTTTTTACATGCTTTCTAAATTCATGTTTTTGATGATATGTCCAGACTGTCTGTGCACGTCACCAAAAGGAAAGAGTCCTCTGGGTCGGGAGCGGTGGGAAGAGCAAAAGGAACAGAGCTGAACAGGCGTGTCGCTTCGTGGCTACTTGTACATCCTGTTTGTGTCACGGAGCTACATGTGTCATTCGGCTCTACTGCAGCAGGAGTCACGGATTCTGAAAGTCTGAAACCACAAAAATTCTGTTGCACTCCAATTTGAACATTTCTCTTTTGCTCGAATCCTCATTTGCCATGAAACCAAAGATGAAACTGTGAGGCACACACAAGAAATCTGATCTCTGTCACTGTGACCATGTTAACCACGCGAAGTAGTAGTCCATGTCTGTGTCCCTCAGAGCCGTCGGGTCGATGTAGTGTTGCACTGCCGAAGAGAACTGTGACCAGCCTCCCAGGAAGCACACTTTCTCCATTGTAACACCTACAGCTCGAGCACACGTCGTGGCACCCTTCCGGGTGCTGTGTGCAGAAAAGTGACCTCCTTCAGGAGGTCTGCAGTCCAGCTCGCTGAGAGCTAGACCAATCCAGTCATTAGCCACGGAAGCCTTGAAGTTCTTCGGGTCCTCGGGTAGCAGCCAGTAGCTGTCAGGTTGAGTCTTCGCAGAAATGCTCCAAGCTGTGTCACGGTAGAACTCCCAGTGCTCGATCAGCTCCTTCAACAGAGCCACCCCCTTCCAGGGGATCGTAAGGCGTCGCTTCACTCGATGGTGTCGCCGACCCTTCTCCTTCAGCAGCACCACTGAGAACTCCTCGTCGCCACAATGAACGTGCTGCCGTGACAACGAGGTCCCCGTGTCCGGTCTGCCGAAGGTCACGAAAGCCACCACCACGTAGGTCAAGGCTCGCAGTAGCTTCAGCTCCTCAGGCGATCTCGGATTGAACTTCAGCGCTGCTTCGTGCACCCTTCGTACGTGTGCTGCTGGCAGCCACGTCCGCTGGGTCTCGATGTTCTCCTCCTGCTCTGCCAGCTCCGCCTGGATGGTAGCCATCCCCTTCCCAGCTCGGGTCACAGAGCGCCCCTTCGCCGGTCCAGGGTGACCAAGGTCCTCGTGGTAGTTGTTGATGGCGGACAGGTACGGCTGTAATGATGCCGACTGGATGTTCCCGTCCTCCAACAGAGAGGCGATGTACAGCAACACAGTCGCCTCCGACGCTGGCAGCCACGGCCGTTGGTCACGCTCACAAAATAAAATGAATCGCCGTGCCTTCGGTCCGTAGTTGTCCTTCGTCGTGTCCAGCAGTGCCTTTCTCTGCATCGACACCGCCAGTTCGGTGAGCCGGGAAGGTCCCAACTCACTCCTCCACCGCTCACAAAGTGAGCGCGTGAGGAAATTTTGTACAGCACCACCGCGCTTGTACTCTTCGTAGTTGCCTCCGCTGCTCCGCTCGGTGTTCTCGCCGTCCGCGTCTGTAGTCTCGTCCGTGCTGTGGATGATTTTGAAGTTCTCTTCGGACAAGTCTAGCGTCTCCTCGTCGCCGTCGTCGTACAGCACGTGCGCCTTTCCGTCCTCGTTGAACTCCTTCACCACACCCGGGTAGAAGCAGTCATCGTCCTCCCAGAACACCTCGATTTTCGTACCCACGGTCACCTTGCTTGCTGTCGTACTCGTAGCAGAGCTTCTTCGTACTTCAGCAGCGTAGTAACTCACGGGCGCACCTCGATGAAGAACATCACAGCGTCCCATTTTGAGGGCCCGAGCAGCTCGGACCCTCCCAGCCTGCTCGGAGTGAACAGGTCCCTGCGCCGTGGCATGATCACCACCTCGGTGGCCAGGGCTTCCAGCTCCCTGAACCAGGACTGTCCCGGCCAGTACGGAGCCACCACCGTAGCAGCGGCCCCCTCCTCCCGCAGCTTGTGCGCCACCTCGTCCAGCAGCGCCCACGGGGGGTTCACCCAATTGTTCTCCCCCCGCCAGTCGTAAGTCAGAGAGTCCACACCTTCGCACTTCGGGTCTTTCCACGCAGCGTAGTACCGAGGAAGCTGCGCGGAGATCTCGGAAGCGAACCGGTCGACTGTGTAGGGCCCCCCCTGCTTGTTGGCCCACACGAACCAGTCTCGATTCAGCCTCCAGTCGTCCAAGTCCTCGCAACGCGAAAGGTTGTCGGCCCACACGTTGGCCTCGCTGCGGATGTACCGAGCCTGCAACTCGATGTCGTGCAGATCCAGTAGCAGCCAGAGTCTCCTCATTCTCCTCATCAGGTCCGGGTTTCTGCAGGTGAAGTGTAACAGCATCGCCACCACCGCCTGGTTGTCGCAGTAGAGTCGTACGACCTTGCCCTCCAGCTCCTGCAGGAACGCCTGTACGGTCTTGTACACGGCCTCCAGTTCTAGGTGCGTAATGTGCCAGCAGCGCATCTCGTCTGGCCAGAAACCTCGCGCGGGGAACTTCAGGTTCAGCACTCCTCCCCAAGCCGTCATCGAAGAGTCCGTGTGCACCTTCGCTCTCGTCGGGGATCTCCAGATTTTGCGTCCGTTCCACCTGCTCATCACAGGCAGCCTGGACCACCATTCTAAGTCCCCCCGAGCTGCACGCGAGATTTTTACCTTTGCTCCCCAGCTGCGTTTCTCTGCCAGCACGAAGTAGAGCTCCCGTAGGTAGAGCCGCGCCGCTGGTACTGCCAAGTACACGGATTGGCAGAGTCCCGTGAAGGACGCCAGTCTCCTGGCAGGAATCCACCTCCGATTTCTCGCTGCATCGCACAGGATCTCCTTCGCCTTCGCGTGGATTTTGTGCACCCGTCGTTCTGTTACACGGAATTGTCCCAGCTTCAGGTCCACCTCCAGCCCGAGGTGCTCCACCACCTGCGTTGGCTCCCAGTGGCCCTTCTTCTCGTTCCGCCGTAGGCCAAGTCGATGAAGCACCAGTTGAACTTTTTCTCGACGCAGAAAGCCTTCTCGCTGAGAGTCGACCAGCACCAGAAAATCGTCCATGTACGGTAGCACTCGCATTCCGCTGTGACGGACTGACCATCGCTGTCGTACTGCGGAACCGTCCCGCAGTCTTTTGATTGCTCTGCGATCCTCCGCCGCCTGTGGCGAACGCAAAGCCTCCACCATCACGCGTACGAACTTGCAGAAAACTCTCGGAGAGTCGCTCCATCCGAACGGCATCGCTGAACATTGAAGCAGGTCCCCTTGCAGGTCGAACTGCATGAACTTCTGGAAGTCCGGGTGGATTCCCAGCGCGTGAAAACCGTCCTGGAGGTCGAAGCTGAAGCACCAGTCGCCCGGTTTCGCCAGTCTCCTTAGTTTCTTCAGCGTCTCCATCTTCACACGATTTTTTACACACCACTGGTTCAGCCATCGGAAGTCCACCACCAGTCTCCACTTGTTCGTACCCGGTTTCGGCACCAAAAAAGCGCGCGAAACGTGAGATCTTCTCGTCGCTCTCGTCCAGGCCCCGTTCTCTAGCAGCCTCTCCTTCTCCGCGTCCAGCCACACCTGCTGCTGCCGCGTCGCATCCCTCAGTGACACCCCGTGGTCGAACGGAGGTGGAGGCCCGCGCTTCCACCTCAACTTCACCCCGTGAGTAATCCATTGCATCACCTCGGAACTGGCGCCCGCCGCGCGCCATGCTCCCCTCCGCTGTCTCACCCGCTGCTGCAAGGTGAGTTTCCCCCGTCCAGCGCCCGGAGAGGGCTGTTGCGCTGGAGGGGGTGGCGGCACGCACATCACGCATCGGCCGCGGGCTTTCCGCCCCGGCCTTTGCCGCCGCCTTTGTCGGTAGGCTGCTTCGTACCGTCCTTCTCCTTGTTCTTACGCTCCTTCCAGCGCTCACGGTCCCGTGGATCTTTCGGAACCCGCGTTTCCGCGTTGGCCGCGTTCTTGGACGCAATGTTCAGCACTGCTCTGCCGCGGTTCTTGTCGAAGTCGTTCAGCCATTGCTGCAACACCTCGTCCGCCACCACGCCGTCCGCTGCCTGGTAGACCCTGTCCTCCACGAACTGCAGCTTCGCGCGTAGAGCTTCTTGTCCTCCCCGCTGTGAAGAACCCGGCTCCTGCTCCAGCTGCCCGCGCAGTTCCAGCATCGTCCACCGGTTACACAGTAAAGCGTACACGCCGTGGACAGAGTTGGAAACCTCGTGTAAGTGTTTCAGTAAGTCTCTCAGTGACAATCCGACGTCCTCATGTTCGTCCAACGTCTGGTTGCACGCGGTCACCACGTCGTGCAAGTAGGACAGCGCTGGAGCCAGCACCATGCACTCGTACTTCATGGAAGAGTTGGACTTCTTGGAGAGCGAGTCGTATGTCTTGTTGCCGTGTAGGTCGTACAACTGCGGCATCCTCGTTGCCAGTGTCGCCGGACGCGTTGGGAACGGGTTGACGGAGGCTGCTGGCACGTAGTCCAGCTTCTTCCTTCTCTCCAGGAGTTTCTCGGCGGACGTGGCTGCGGATTCCGGGTCAGAAGTCCCAGACTTCGCTGCCACCTTCGCCTCCAGCTCAACGTTGATTTGTGCTAGACGTTGATGATCGGCACGCAGCAGTCGATGATCTTCTGCCTGCTGCCTCTGCATCTCAAGCAGCTCACTCTGCTGCTTTTGCATCGTCAAAATTTGTTGTAACAGCACGTCCTGAGTGGACGGTGCTGCCGGGGAAGGGGAAGTCTGCCCGATGTCAGGCTTCGCCGGGAGGGGAGGGAAATCCTCTGCTGCCTTGCTCTTCGAAGATCCAGCCATTCTCTCTCCCTCAGAGGAGTAACAGTGAAGTCAATCGTACTGTCGTAGTCGCTGTGAAGCCGTCGTTTGAAGTCGTAACGCCGTCCCCGCGACTTCACTGTCAGATCTCCTGTCGTCGTTCGATCGCCGTCGTACAACCAAGTGGTCTAGTCACTACCTACTCTACTGTTTTACCGGTGAAACAGGTGAAGAAAATTACAAAATCGGATTTGCAGTGTGCCTCACAGAGTACCGTAGGTACCCGTGAAGTTCCTGTTTGCAAGAGCAAAAGGAACAGAGCTGAACAGGCGTGTCGCTTCGTGGCTACTTGTACATCCTGTTTGTGTCACGGAGCTACATGTGTCATTCGGCTCTACTGCAGCAGGAGTCACGGATTCTGAAAGTCTGAAACCACAAAAATTCTGTTGCACTCCAATTTGAACATATCTGATATCCAGGCCCAAGATGTTGCTCCCTTCCTGCTTCCCACAGGGCTTGGGTAGGCTCAAGCTTCCTCCCAGGGAGGGCCGTGCATAGAGTATCAATGTAGACAAACGAGTCGTACACCGGAGCCACGGGGAAATACTTGTGCCTGTTCAATAAGAACCGATGCTTATTGGGCTGATAGGGGTGTGACTTCTTACCAGGTCTCCTCACTGCAGAGCGCCTGCTCATAGGAGCACCAGACCTCCACCGATAGACCCAAGTCATAGGCTGGTCCCCACCCCCCACAGGGGTAGGACCCTCAGAAGATGTAAGCCCGTCCAGAACTGCATAGTAATTGCTCAGGGAGATACCAGACTGAGATGCAGTACAGCCTCCCTCAGTTCAACCAGAAATTAATTGAGGTAGGTCGTCAGAGAAGCAGGTAACCATGTTGTCCTCTACCAACTCACAGATTGCAAATAGAGCCTCGCCAGTATCATCCACACCAGGGTGCTGCTCAGCTTCAGCAACAGCAGCCGCACGATTGGGTAGCTTCCCATACTTCTGGTAGTCCTGGACCCTCTTCATTATCGCTTCCCTCCTCTTGGGATTCTTCTTGAGGTAAGCCTCCCTCTTATCCTCGTGAGTAACATAGCAGTCACTGGACGAGTGTCCAGGCATATGACACACCGGACATGGAACTCGCTTGAGTAACGCAGCACGCTTCTGCTCTCCCTGCTTACGACGGTCCTCCACAATTCCAGCACCCGTCTCCATCGCTGTTGCAGAAGTCGCGATGACGTTGTCGTAGTGGCCACATACCGCGCCGTTCAGCTTCTTGAACGACGGCAGCTCGTCCCCAGAGAACATAGTGCGAATATAGACATACGCCGGGTTCAAGGAATTCAGCACCATAGCCACAAAGACTGCCTCCAGGCTGGCGACATGAAACACTTCACCACCTGGCAGGAATTTGCTCGTGCATGCATACTCCTCCACCCTGTCAAGAACCTCCCTCGCATTTAGAAAGCCTTGCAGCGGGGGTGCGAGCGTCATAAACCTCTTCGTGTCATCAAGCAAAGCCTTGACCTGCCACACAAAGTACGCAGAGCCTGTGCTCTGACGCATTTTAATTAGCTGTCGCCAGGCTGAGACACCGTCTGCTTCAGTACTATACGATCGAACAACTGCGTTCGCCGTCCTGGTGGTAACACGCGACAGAAAGTCATGAAATAACTGATTCGCTGCCACCGAGAACTTCTCGTCCTTCTTGATGTCCTCTAACTCGCGCGTGTCCGTCAATAACAGCGACAACGCCGGGTGACGCAGAGATGGTACAATTTTACCCCGGAATTCCATCCACTTGCTGTCATTTTCGGCCTCCTGACCAGAATTGAGCTGGTCAGTCGGGAACCCCTTCAACATATCCGTTAGAAAAGGTAAAGGTACGTCCACAGTACCACTCGCAACTCGAGATTTACCACTAGAACCAGACATGCTGGATTCCGCGGCCTCAGGACACGCAATAGCATTTCCCGTCCCCGCATTTTGATTCGCAACAGCCAACGGTGGCACTGCGTGTGCCACGGCTTGAACCATTTTAAAAAGCTCATTCATACGCGCGTCTTGCTGCGTAAATAGCTGTTGTTGCCTCTCATCAATACGCGCCTCTTGCTGCGCGAAAAGATTAGCCAGCGCTGCAGAGTCCTCCCCTGCTGAGATTCCATCAGGCTTCCCTTCCTCCGAAAGTTCGCCAAAAGTAGATTCCTCACTCAGACCTGGGGGCCTCTCTGGAGCTTTGGCCTTGTCTTGTCTCCTACTCATTTCGAATATTACGCGCAGTGAAATTTTGCGTGATACAAACGTCGGTTAACACTTACAATGCAAGTGGGCCCATAACCTGTTAGAATTCGAGAGCCTGTTTTCACAAAAGCGAGCGTAAACTTTCATTCACAAAAGATATACCAGTTCGCAGCTTGAAACGCCGCGAACTTCAGCGCCCAATCATTATTGATTGGGCAGTCTAAGTGAAAGTTCACTAAACAGAGTCCTACGTGTCAAATGTCGTGTTCATACCGACCGCAGTGACACGCCTGAGTACCGATGAACTTATTACGCACTTGCCGATGGTCATCAATGATCTGACGGCCACGATTAGTTCAGCAGATCTACAGATCTAGATCTAAGGGTTCCACAGGGTTTCTTTAGGGTTTCTTCAGGGTTTGAGCATCCTGACTACTGTAGAAGGTCTAGATAGTCATGCTTTACACCAAACTGATCAGCAGGCACTTGCAGATTCCAATACTCAGCCCTTCCCCTTCCAAGCGATACAACGTGCCCCTGCACCTCCCCTCTCCCTCCGGCGTACGCCGCGGCAAGCGCTCCAACATATCTTAGGAAGAGTTCGGGTGCGGTCATCCCGGACCCTGACGGAGCCTCCATACGCCCCAATCAAGGTGCACTCGCCCTAATACCCCACCACCTCGTCTTTCCTTTTCCTGGCACACTCTGCTAGCCAGCAACCCATGCCATGGAACCCGCGCACGCGCGGGAGCCACAGTACAGACTTCCTGTAGCATAGGCGCCGTGGAGCTGCCAGGAGGTGCACGCAGTGGGTGTTGGGCTGGTGCGTAGAGACAGGATGGTCCGGGCAGGGCAAATGGACCGGGGAGCTTCTGCGGTACCTCTACGCTCGCTGCAGTGGCAGTAGAGGCTTTCGGACCGTTCGAGCCACCGCCGGGTGCGGAGGGGGGAGGGGAGGAAGGATTGGCGAGAGCGGCGAGGAGGCGCTTCACTCGGAGCGCCATGCGCTGCGCTGCTGGCCAGTCCGCCTTCTCCAGCTCGCTCGACGGCGCGGCCCCTCCTTCTCGCTCCGGTGACTCACCCTCGGCGCCCTTGGCTGCAGGGGAGCCCCCTTCAGCACCTTCGCCTACCCCAACTGCACCGTTCTCACAACGCTCAGCCTCACCATGCGCGGCCTCACGCGCCTCCGCCTCACAAACTCGGATCCCTGCTGAGCTGCTTGCCGGTGCCTCTGACTCCTCTTGCTGTCGAGCGGGCATGTGGGCACACAGCTGCGAATCGTTGCGCACTCCATCCCACCGCGCAAAGCCGTGCTTCCACGTCCCCACCAGCACGCACCTGCCACACCCCCGCCCCTCCCCCGTCCCCACGCTTCTTTGCCGCCTTCAGTACCTGCTCTACCCTCCTCTGCTGATAGGTGGGTCCGCTCCATCCTGCAGCGCAACAAGTACTTGGGGGTATGCATGAGACCCATGCGCGCACCCGCTCCCAGGCCATCCACAAGCGCAATCAGCACATGAAGCGCATTCTACGAGGCGTGTTGCTGTCACCGCCCCACAACTGTGCCGCGCCCTGCCTCATCTTATGTGAGGCATCCGAGCAACGGGGCATGTGGAGCAAGGGGCTGCCGCGGAGGAGGCTCTGAGAGGTTGAGGGCAACCTGTCATGCTGTGCGGTCCACCAAGGTGCTGGCAGCCCGCCCTGCATCTCGGGCATGTAGGGCACTGTCAACCCCCCTGCCAGAGCACGCTCTTCGCCGCCTGCCTTCTCCATGGCCGAGCTCAGCGGCAGCAGGCATGTGGCACGTTGTATCTCCTCCTGGCGCCCCGCATACAACGTCCCCCGCCAAGACGAGTCATTAGTTGCGTGCGGTGTGCAGCGCGGTGCATGTAGCGATGCTGGTCGGTGATTGTGGTGACCAGTGTATGGCGTGGAGCTCACGGGAGGGGCCGGGGAGGGTCGTGGTGGGATCGCGTCTCCACAATGGCCGCAAGGAAAGAGATGCACCTGAGCCCTGTCGCTGATGAACTCGATCCAATGGCTCTCCTTGAAAGCAGGGTCCAACGCCTGCAATCACAAGACCCTCTGATCCAAGGGCTCTTCTTGAAAGCAGGGCCCTGAGCTTGCAATCGCAAGACCCTCTGATCCAAGGGCTCTTCTTGAAAGCAGGGCCCTGAGCTTGCAATCGCAAGACCCTCTGATCCAAGGGCTCTTCTTGAAAGCAGGGCCCTGAGCTTGCAATCGCAAGACTCTTTGATCCAAGGGCTCTTCTTGAAAGCAGGGCCCTGAGCTTGCAATCGCAAGACCCTCTGATCCAAGGGCTCTTCTTGAAAGCAGGGCCCTGAGCTTGCAATCGCAAGACTCTTTGATCCAAGGGCTCTTCTTGAAAGCAGGGCCCTGAGCTTGCAATCGCAAGACCCTCTGATCCAACGGCTCTTCTTGAAAGCAGGGCCCTGAGCTTGCAATCGCAAGACCCTTTGATCCAAGGGCGCTTCTTGAAATCAGGGTCTAGCGCCTGCAATCCTAAGGCCTTCTGGTATATACCGGACAGCAGTAGGACTCGCAACCAGGGGGGCGGGCGTTGCACCTGGTCACCCAGCTGAGGAATGATGGGTACCCCCGTCATCGCCTCCCCCGCCTCTCCATCTATCTGCATGGGCTCACTCTGTTGCCGCATCCCCAGACCAGCCAGGCGCATCACGCCTTCCACGGGCATCAGATCCTCCGAGGACGTCGGATCATCCGCATCCGTCATTTGGAGCTCTGCTGTACATGCACCTTCTAATTCTCTACCAGGTACACGGAAATTCACCTTTGCCAGGGCAGAGGGGACCGTGGTGGGCACCTGCTCCGCGGCCAGCTTAGCTTCAGCCACGAGCTGGTGGAGAGCATCCACGAGCTCGCTGGCTTGTTTCCCGGGCGCCCAGTTCGCGGCTTGCAGGAGGTACTGGCATGTGAAGGTGGCCACCTCCTCCTGTTCCCCGCGCGCCTCAGCACTGGCTCGTCACGAGGACGGCTGGCACATGCATGCTCACCGGGACTCCCGGCAGCCGCACGGTGTGAAGAGACGTTGCTGGGAGCATGGGCCATATCATGAGGCCATGTTGGCCGAAGTGCACAAGGGCCCTTCCATTGGCTAGAAATCATGAGCACCCGCGGCACCAGGAACACAGGAGTGGGGCCCTCAGAGGAAGCGCGAAACGATCTGAGAGGAAGGTAAGCGTGAAGGCACCTCCGACTTGTCCTTCAAATTAGCGTACTGTTTGATGGCCCCCCACCGCCTTGGCCCAAAGAGGCCCAGCGCGGCCACCACGCGCCGGCGCTGGGGCCAGGTCCACAGGCTAGTGCATCGCGCGCGGTGACGACGGCCGTCTGCAGGCTGTCTCGCGTCGTCCTGCTCCTGCTCTGCAAGCTCTGCCTGCTGGGCTGCCGCTTGGGCCGCCTCGGGCATGAGCCTCTCCCTGTGTGTTGTGAGAAGAGCAGAGCCCAATCAGGACTGAGGGCGGGGCGGAGAGGTATCATGAGCGGCGGCAGAGGGACTGAGAGCCTGTGCCACAGCTTCGGGCGCACGCGATAGATAGCGTGCCTCTACAGCCGGCAGAGGGTGACATGCCCTACGCGCACTGTGGTGCCACAGAGGTGCACCTGGGGGATACCGTCTGTGCAGTCATGTAGGGCAATAGGTTCGCAGTCCCGAGCACGATGAAGGCACCCCTCCATCTGGAACCCCTGCCTGAAGATGCTGCACCCCTCCATCTGGAGCCCTGCCTGAAGATGCTGCACCGCTCCATCTCTGGAGCCCCTGCCTGAAGATGTTGCACCGCTCCATCTGGAGCCTCTGCCTGAAGATCTGCACCGCTCCATCTGGAGCCCCTGCCTGAAGATGTTGCACCCCTCCATCTGGAGCCCCTGCCTGAAGATGTTGCACCCCTCCATCTGGAGCCCCTGCCTGAAGATGCTGCACCGCTCCTATGCAAGAGCCACACGCGGTCCAAAGCGCTTCATGCGCTGCAAGGCACGCGGGGCGCCGAGTGACTCGCAAGCGCACCAGAAGTTGGGGTCATCCACGGCAGCAGACTCCTCGCTGCTTACAGCGGTCACATGGGTGCCCACAATCCCTCCACCTCCCTCAAATCCGCTGCCCGGTCACAGGGGTGCCCATAATCCCTCCACCTCCCTCAAATCCGCTGCCCGGTCACAGGGGTGCCCACAATCCCTCCACCTCCCTCAAATCCGTTGCCCGGTCACAGGGGTGCCCACAATCCCTTGGCAAAGACCGGCATGACCCGCATCAACCATTCCCTCGGCAAGGCAAGACGGCGGACCACTCCGGCTTGCACTGAGCTGCTGTGAGTCCCCGCACCCGCTCGCGACAAAAGAGGCGGTGGCAAAGAGGCTGAGGGCGCCCTCCGCCGCCTTATCCTCGTGCACCAAGCGTGTCTCTGCCGCCTCTAAAATGTTGTCGATGCTTCCGAACTGCCATTTGGCTCGCTCCTCGTCATCCTCCTCCTGTATGCACACACAGCCCTTGCGGGTCTCCCTGTGAGCCACTCGATGCACTATGCACACACAGCCCTTGCGGGTCTCCCTGTGAGCCACTCGATGCACTCACAACCCTTGCGGGTCTCCCCATGAGCCACTCGATGCACTCCGGCCCACCGCTGGTCTCCTTTTTGTGAGCCACTCGATGCACTCGCGACCCCGCTAACGGGTCTCCTGTGAGCCACTCGTGCACTCACAGCCCTTGCGGGGTCTCGCTGTGAGCCACTCGATCACTCACGGCCCTTCGCGGCGGGTCTCTCTGTGAGCCACTCTCGATGCACTCACAGCCCTTAACGGGTCCCCTGTGAGCCACTCGTGCACTCACAGCCCTTGCGGGTCTCCTTGTGAGCCACTCGATGCACTCCACGACCCTTGCTGAGGGTCTCACGTTGAGAGCCACTCGATGTACTCACAACCCTTGCCCCGAAATTACCATTTGTGAGGAGCCACTCCGATGCACTCACAGCCCTTGCGGGTCTCCCCTGAGCCACTCGATGCACTCACAGCCCTCGTGGTCTCCTGAGCCACTGGTCACGCTCAGCCCTTGTGGGTCTCCCGGTGAGCCACTCGATGCACTCCACGGCCCTTGCGGAGTCTCCTGTGGCCAGGCCACTCGATGCACTCACAGCCCTTGCGGGTCTCCTGTGAGCCACTCTATGCACTCACAACCACTTGGGTCTCGCTGTGAGCCACTCGATGCACTCACAGCCCTCGCGGGTCTCCCTGTGAGCCACTCGATGCACTCACAGCCCTTGCGGGTCTCCCTGTGAGCCACTCGATGCACTCACAGCCCTTGCGGGTCTC
>LGRX02011642.1:0-18430 GCA_001247695.2 Cymbomonas tetramitiformis | reverse complement strand
GATTTGTTCGGCAGGTCAGGGAGGTTCGGGAACTGGAGCCGGTGCGCTACGCCATGGAGATGGCGCGTCTGGGACCACTAGAGAGCGGGGGTGAGGAGAAGGTGTTGTCGGACCACTCCCTGCTGTCAGAAGTGGCCAGACACTGCTTCGGCAAACTCAGCTCCGAGTACCGCGAGCTTTCTTCGGTGTTGCCGGAGGCTCGGGAAGGTAAGAACCTCACCCTGGACGTCATAGTGGTCCCCTTGGCGCAGCTGGTGATGCCCGACAAGGGGGAAATGGCGTCGATCGGTCCGTTCCTGCGTCGCGTGCGTCAAAGTCAGGACAGACAGACTCGCACGGTCCGCGAGTTCTGGGACGGGGTGCACCTTGCTCACGACATCGTGAGCATGCTGGCTGCCCACGAGCTCACCTCTCCGGTGCCGGAAGAGGAGTTGCTGGAGATATTCCTTACGGGATTGATACCGGAGATAAGGAGGAAGGTCTTCCTTATAGCCGAGAGGAAAGGCGCTTCGGTTCTGACTCTGAGCCGGACGGCCAGTAAAGGCCGCCACGAACTCCTGACTTGGGCCATAGAGGCTGAGCGGGAGTTGCGGCAGAGCCAGGATAAGACGAGCCGCTCGGTCCAGCTGCTGGCCCACGTAGATGTCACGGAAGAGCTGCTAGCCATGGCGACATCCGCTGGCGCTCCGACACCCACAGGGCAACGACTCGGCTCCCCTGAGTACGAGGGCTGCCGTCTGTGCAAGAGCATGGACCATTATGCCCGCGACTGTCCGCAGGCGAGCCAGCGCCCGAAGGAGTGGGCCAAGTGCCTCCTGGAGGACACCCTGGCGTTGATAGGGGACGAGTCGGTGGAGGAAGCTTTGGCTGCCATCGGTTTGGATTTTGTCCAGGAGGACGCTCCCCAGCCCGGGGCGTCCTCCCCGCAGTAAAGGGCGCGGGCCCCGTCACTGCGGGGTCAGGGGGACAAAAGGGCCCTGCGCCGGCGTCCACAGCGATGCAGGTGCTGCATGATAGGTGGAGAAGGTGTGGGAGACACCTTAGTGGCAGCGCCAGGCGCCACCTCAAGAGCCAGAGTCGAGTCGAGAGGTATGAGCAGGAAGGTTTAGACATGCTAGCCGCCACCCGCACGGAAAGCCCAGAGCCTCCTGAGCGGGAACAGGTCGAGCAGCGCGTCCAAAGAGAGCAGGCAAACTTCTGGAAGTCCGCCAGAACCCCAGCAACCGCCTCAGTTCCGCGTCCCGAGGAGCCGTGGGAGCTGCTCTGTTGGATCACCGGTGTGGACACCCGGGGTAAAAACCGGTCGAGCCACACAGTTGAGCCACGGGCAGTCTACCAACAGCACCTGGAGAACCAGGGGTCGGATGTTGCGAGAGTTCGCGGGCACTGGAAGTTCAGAGCTCAGCGTTTACCCCCCAGAGTTAGGAAAGCCTTTCAGGCCCAGCAGCCAAGTGCTCGCCTGCGTTCCGCCATCAGGGCGCTAGAAAGGTATCTGAAGCTGGAAGAGTCAGAGGTCCGGTCGGTCAAGTCCCTTGCGCTTTGGAGGGCAGGGCAAAGGCGGATGCGCCAGAAGCTTGGACCCACGACTAGTAAGCCCCAGTTGAGTCGAGGAGAGTTAGATAAGCGCTTGAAGCGGCTCGTCAGGGTGCGCGAGTTCAATCGCCGACGCAAAGCCATCTTGGATCAGGAGTTCGGACGGTTTGTTCGCGTTGCCAAACCCAAGCCTGCCGAAGGAGAAGAACTCTCACCACCAGAGAGAACTTCAAAGCCCAGGCGGCCGTGGTTGACCCGAAGCAGGGCTCGCCAGGCTTTGGGCCCGAAACGCAGACCATGGCTGACTCCTGAAGACAAGGCGCTTCGAACCTCTCGATTGCAGCGCAGGTACGAGTTGGAGGGTAGGAACCCGGCTTCTACCTCAACAGAACGCCAGGCGGACTTCCACGCCTTCGTAAAGGAGGAGTTGGAAAGGGAGAATAGGGAACTTCAGCAAGACAATGAGCTGATGCACCGGGACGAGCAAGTCAGAAAGCACATAGCGGCTAAACTGGCTGCAGCGTCAGTCCAAGTCGCGGTGTCCCCACCAGACTTCCCAGAGCGCAGCGCAGTTCAGAAAGCAGTCGCCATCGGCCTGCTAGCGGACGCGTGTACTTACTGCCTCCCGGACTGTGACTCCGACGCAGAAACGTCAGTCACCCGCCTGGACTGCATAATGCAGGACGGCGATATCAGCCCGAGCTGGTGTGAGTCCCTGGCAGCGGTGTCCTCGATGGGAGCGCGCCCGAGGAGTTTCGACAGGCACAGTCGCACACCGACGTTGTTGCTGTTTTGGGCCTGGATTGCGGGCGTCAGAGTCAAGGTGTTAGTGGATTCGGGAGCATCCACCAATATCATCGCAAAGAGTACACTGCAGAGGCTCTCCGGCGTCAAGCCGGTGCGCCACGAGCAAGCCATGCGGGTTCGAGTGGCTGACGGCACCACATATGATGCTAATTCCTGCATCAGGCCCAAGCTCCTTGCTGAGACGTCAAAGGGGTCTTACGGCCAGCAAGTTGAGCTTCGGGTAATGCCACTCGACCTCAAGGTGGATGTCATCCTGGGGGGTCCTTGGCTGGCGAACCTTTCCCCGGTTACGCTGGATTATAAGAACTGGGGTTCGGTCCGGTTCACCAAGGGCAGGGAAGAGGTCGTCATCACCGGCTGTTCGCCGGGGTCACCGGACCCCAGTCGGTCCAAGGACACGGCAATGGCGCTGGTACAGGGAGTCCTTTTGAGCCAACGTCGGGCTCGCCGGGACCTGCGGACCCTCCGAAACAGAGAGGAGCAGGCTTTCGTCGTCTACCTCGGCCCCGATGGGGCTTTTGGCGCGTTGGCCTGCAACAAGGGGGGGGGAGACTCCGACGAAGATTCCCCCAACGATGTTGTAGCAGGCCTGGCGTCAGAACCCTCCTTCGGGTCCGAGGATGGTGAAGTCAGCGTGCGTCCCAGCGCAGCGGTGCCGGACGGAGCTGAGGAGTCTGAGGGGCCGGGAGGGTTGGTCTCGGACAGTTCCGAGTCCGGCTACAGTGACGTGGAAGGAGCATGTCATTTGCAGAGAGTAGGGGCGGTGGTCGAGGATATTAGGCCACAGGGATTTGCGAGCACGGTCGACGAGGCCGGGGATCACCCTGACCCTCTCAGCTTTTTCGCTAGCAAACAGGAGGCGAACGGAGCATTTGCGTTGCTTCCGCCAGCGGTGCGTAGGCAGGCGATAGAGGATCACGCGGCCGGGAAGCCACCCACCTGGCACGCGCAGGCAGCCGCGGCGCTCCAGCAGGGCCGGGGTCTGGTCGCGGAGCGACGACCCCGAGCACGGCGTAAGCGAGTGCGTTGGCGTGACCAGGTCGCAGCAGTCGGTCAGCCTGGTGCTGAAAGTGGCCCCTCCACCGAGCAGCCACCGGGACCAAAAGTCCCCACTGTCCCGAGTCCTCAGAGTCAGAAGTCGCGAGCCTCGGCACCAGTCCCACCGCCAGCTCCGCAGACCACAGACCCGCCGGTACCGGCCGCCCCGCCAGGTACTACCTCGCCGCCAGCCCCACAGACTGCTCAGGCCTCCCCGGAACCACCGGAGGACGAGATAGACGAGACGGTGTCGCCGGAAATCTGGCAGCAGCTTAGGGACCTGGAAAAGGAGTTCGCAGATGTCATTTGCACAGAGCTGCCGGAATCAGTCCAGTCAAGGGAATTCAAGTCCGGAATCCGGCTCAGGCCAGATTGGAGTGGGAACGCCTTGCACCGGCGAGGGTACAAGCTGTCGCAGGAGGAGTTGCGGCAACTCCGGCAACAGCTAGATGAGCTCTTAGCCAAAGGGTACATACGACCCTCGGCCTCCCCGTGGGGCTGCCCTGTGCTGATGGTCCCCAAGCCGAGTAATCCCAAGGAGTTGCGTCTAGTCATTGACTACAGACAGATCAATGAGATCACAGTCAAGGACAAGTACCCCCTCCCGGATGTCCAGAGTCTCCTAGATGATCTACAAGGGGCTACCGTCTTCTCTACGATGGATGCCCTTTGGGGATTTTGGCAGGTCCCCATGAAAGCAGAGGACGTGGAGAAAACCGCAATGACTACGCACTTTGGAGCGTACGAGTGGTTGGTCATGCCTATGGGATTGTCAAACTCCCCAAGTACCTGGCAAAGGATGATGCAACAGTACCTCGGGCACCTACCCTTTTGTAGAGTATTTGTAGATGACATCATGATTTTCTCGGCTGAGGTTCCGGGTAAGAGCGCCCATGAGGTACACCTCGACCACCTCCGCCAGGTCCTGGAGGCATGCCGAAAGAATTCAGTCTACCTCAAAAAGTCGAAAGTCAAATTGTGCAAGCGATCAGTCCGGTTCCTAGGGCATGTGGTGGATCGGGATGGATGCCGCCCACAGCAGGATAAGGTTGCGTCGGTACGCGATTGGCCAGACCTAGAAACTGCCACACACACGTGCGACAGTTCCTGGGCATGTGTGGCTTCTACCGAAGGTACATTCAGAACTTCGCAGATATCGCGTACCCGTTGACCCGCCTCACCAAATCCGGCGTGGACTGGACCTGGGGCGAGAATGAAAAGGCAGCATTTAAACAGCTAAAAACTGCTTTCATCTCCTCCCCAGCCTTGGCCCTACCCGATCAAAAGGGCGCAGCAGACGGTTCCAGACCCTTTTTTGTACAGACAGATGCCAGTGGAGTAGCACTAGGGGGTGTACTCATGCAGGATCAGGGACGAGGCTTGCAGCCCTTGGCCTTTGAAAGCCGGCAGTTCTCCAGCGCAGAGCAGAACTATCACGCTGGGGAACGGGAGCTTTGTGCCATCCATCATTGCACCACAGTCACCTGGAGACATTATCTGATTTTTACATCATTTAAGCTCATGGGAGACCATAAACCCCTTCAGTGGCTCTTCGCCCCAGCTAGGGAGCTCAGCCGACGTCAGGCTCGCTGGTACGAGGACTTGGTAGAGGTAGGAGTCCATCAGATGGAGCACGTGCCAGGGCGCTGTTTAGTAGTACCAGACGCGCAGTCCCGGCGACCAGACTATCAGGAAATGTCAGCCTGAGAAGGGTTGAAGGAAAAAGGGATTGTGGATCGCGCCACGGATGGGCCCAGAGACTCCGCACCGGCAGGCAAGGGGTCCGAAGAGGACGAGGATCCTACCTCTGTCCTCGGGGCAGCGGATTGCACCACCGATGGATCTGATGGACCCGAGTACTCTGAGCCGAAAGGCAAGAGATGCGAAGGGGACGAGGATCCCACATCTGTCTTAGGCGCCACCTTCGAGTATAGTGATTCCGAGGACGAGTCCTTCCCTCCCACCAGTCCAGCACCGGTCATTGGTGAGCTCACCCATCTGAATGGGCTCACGTGGGTAGAGTCGCCGGCCCTTTGGCTGGACGCAGCTGCCACCCTAGCAGTAGGCGAGAAATCCTTGAGGGATGCCGAATCGCTAGCAATCATGACCAGAGCAGACCGAGCTAGGGAACAGGCCACAGTAGAAGTCCAGAGTCACCCGAAGTTCCCCCACCCTGAGGCCCAGAGTCATCCAAAGGCAGCCGGAAAGGTACCTGAGCCCGTTAAGCCCCCAGAAAGTAGCTCCCACTACGACCAGGTCGTAGATCGCCAGGACTGGAAGCTGATCAGGGAGCGCTTTGAGGAGATAGCAGCCCAGTACGGGGTGGTTGACGTTGACGCGTGTTGCGACTCCATGGGCGTTAACCGGCAGGTTGACACCTATTGGACCGATTGCTTGAAGGAAAAGTGGCGCGGGAAACACGTTTGGTGCAACCCCCCTTACACGAAGGATTCAGACTTGATAGAAAGAATTCTTCGGCATTTCCTTGCGGAGTGGCGCGCCGATCCGGAAAACACCTCGGCGATGTTCCTTCTGCCAGACTATGACGCCCCCTGGAGACGGTTGATTCACCCCAAGTATGGGCTTCATCCGGTCAAGGTCTTTGACACGAAGGACGAAAAAGGTCGTCCCAACCACCTCTTCGAGTCCCCTGATGGAGGTCGCCCCCCGCTGCGCTGGCCGGTCCTTCTGGTGTGGGCCCCAGCAGCCAGCAGGGCAAAGCCCCGAGCGCCGCCTGCGCGAAAGGACAGTGAGGCAGAACCCGACGAGCCTTTAGTCACTACAGGGGCTGCAGCAAGGGCCAGGGCAGCATCAGGCCCACTGAAGGCTGATGAGTTCGTCCGCGCCTTGCAAGCGGAATACGAACGCAGCCAGTACCTCAGCTCGTTGAAGGAAGAACTGATCGCAGCCCCACATCAGAGGACAAACACATTTCGCATGGTAGACGACATGATATGGCGAGTGGCAGAAGGGCGGTATCAGCTAGTGCTAGCTCAGGATTCCCCCCTCAGAGAGCTGGTGATGCGCGAAGCACACGAGTTCCCAGCAGCAGGGCACACAGGAAGGGATAAGACACTGGACAGGGTATCCCGTCGCTTTTGGTGGCCACGCATGAGCAAGGATGTCACCGACTGGTGCAAATCCTGCGTCGTGTGCCAACAAACCCGGCCACGCAACGGGTATCCAGACGGTCAGCTTAACCCCCTGCAAGTCCCAGTAAGACTGTGGCAAGTGGTTAGTATCGACTTCGTCACTGGGCTGCCTCGCACAGAGCGAGGGTACGACGCGCGTTTGCTACCTTCACGGACAAGTTGTCCAAGATGGTGCACGTAGTCCCCATGCTTTACGCTGACAGCTCAGCTGCACAGATCGCGCGCATGTATTTCGATCAAGTGTGGCGTTTGCACGGCGCTCCCATGAAGATCGTCTGTGATCGGGACTCCCGCTTCAGGGATGAGATGCATCTCGAGCTACATCGGTTGATGGGAGTCCAGGTTGCCTCTACCACGCCGTACCACCCTCAAGGTGATGGGCAGGCAGAGCACACAAACCACACGGTCGAACGCATGTTGCGCGCGTACGTCGACGCCAACCAGCACGATTGGGATTTATGGTGTACCCCGGTCGAGTACGCCATTAATGACTCTCGTTCCGCCGTCACGGGATTCACCCCTTTTGAACTGGCGTATGGTCACGCTCCGGCCTCTCAGCTGGACTTCTTCGTGGAGGCAGCACTTGCATCACGGAGAGGCCGAGCTAAGGGGGGGAGGGGCGCAGCAGTAAAAAAGGGTACAGCCCACGAGACAGCCCGCCAATTTGTTCGCCAGTTGCAGCTCGCTAGGGAGAAGCTGCTCTTAGCTCAACAGCAGCAGATCGCCCAGTACGACGCGCGTCACAAGTCCAGGAGTTACGCAGTAGGCGATGAGGTTTGGGTGGATGCCACGCACCTCACTCAGCCGGGCGACCGCGGGTTGCACAAGAAGTTGCTTAAGAAGCGCCTTGGGCCCCTTCGGGTGCTGGAAGTCTTTCACAGCGACAGGCAGATGGCCCTTCCCGCGAGCGATAGAGGCGCACCGTCGGCCTATAGGTTGCAGACGCCTAAGCAGTGGAAAGTGCACGATGTGTTTACCGTGGACCGGCTTTCGCCAGTAGAGTCGGGCAGCCGCTTCGTTGAGAGAGCTAAGGAGATTCCCCCTCCTCCGTTGGACGTCAGCGGGCGCAAGGAAACCCACGTCGAGAGGGTGGAGCGTTCGCGCACGCGCCAGCGCCAGGGCAGGAGGTGGACAGAGTACCTGGTCAAGTGGACAGGAATGCCCCGCAGTGAGAACGAGTGGAAGACCCGAGAGGATCTGGAGTGGGACGGAGCCGGCAGGCCCGGTGTTCCCAACCGAGCGTTGTTGGAGTTTGAGAGGATCGAGGCTAAGAGAGTGGAGCGAGAGAAGCTTAGGGTCCGTAAGAGACGCGACGAGTCCGCAGGAGCGGTATGGACCACGCTATCGGAGGAGCTCAAGGTAGACGGAGCAATGCCATGGGTGCCAGAGGAGAGGTTTGATGAGGAAGTAGGAACTTTCGCGAGAGTATCTGCTCAGAGCACCCTGCCGCCAGTCAACGGAGCCGCAGCACTTGAGAAGGAGCCAGTCGGCCAGTCTAGGATTCTTGTATTGTTTTGTGGGACCGGGTCAGTCGAGAGGCAGTTCACTAAGCAATTTCCCAATAGCGAAGTAGTTGCTGTAGACATTCAGCCCAAGTGGGGCCCCACACATTGCGAGGATATCATGCGATGGGACTATCGACAGTTCAGACCAGGACACTTCGACGTAGTCTGGGCTAGCCCACCTTGCACAGAGTACAGCCAAGCGAAGACGGTAGGCATCCGAGATTTGCGTGCTGCGGACAGGCGAGTTCGTAGGACATTGGAGATCATCCGGTACTTGAGGCCCGAAGCATACTTCATTGAGAACCCGAGGGGAAGAGAGCCCCACGGGTTGCACACGCGTCGCTGCATGAGCAATCTACCAGCTCCGCACCTCGTCACGTACTGCAAATACGGGACCGCATACAGGAAGCCCACGCACATCTGGACCAACGTTCCGTTGCGCACACCCTTGCGAGTATGCGATTCCGATACGCCTTGCGAGTTCTTCCGGCAGCACGGTAGGCACGAGAAAGTAGCGCAAGGAGGGCGCGCGATGAGAGCCGGAGGTGTGTTCGCGAAGGGCATGGGAGCGCGAGAGAATTTGTATGGGATTCCGTCAGCACTGTTAAAACAGCTTTTCCACAACCTGACCCTACATGAAGAGGTGCATGCGTTCCTGTCTGAACTGCTTGTCAGGGAGGATCTGAGCGAGATGAGCGTTTTAGTCCAGTCAGCTGTTGTTGAGAGTGACCCGCCCGAGTTTGAGCCAGAACCGATAGCGTTAGCGGGAGTGCGAGCGGAGGTGACGATCATACCAGAGGGCGGATGGGAATCTGACGCGAGTGGTCTTAGCGATTGAGGGCGTTGGGGAGCGTCGGGAAGAGCGGTGGCTCCAGCCTTGGCGAGACCAGGCGGCAGGTGAGAACCTGGGTAATCCATCCGAGAGAGCAGTGGCTCTAGCCTCGGCACAGCCAGGCAACAGGTGGAAATCTGTATAATCCATTTGAGCAGTGGCTCTGAGCCTTGGTATGACCAAGCGGCAGGTGAGAACCTGGGTAATCTATCCAAGTGAGCAGTGGCTCTAGCCTCGGCGCGACCAGGCAACAGGTGGAAATCTGTATAATCCATTTCACGAGAGCATTGGCTCCGGACCTGGCGCGACCGGGCAGCAGTTGGAGATCTGGGTAAAAGCTCTAGCACTCCGAGGAGGCGGTGAAGGTTTAAAACCTTTCCTCCGGGCCGGCATCCCGAGAACTGTCAGGTAATTGGCAAACCTATTGTCATCCCCTGTAAGTGTACCGTGTTGGGAGGTTTAAAACCTTGAGCGTGGTAATGGATGTGAAACCTTGAGCCTTGGGGGAGCCTGGTAGTGCAGATGGCAGACCGGTGAGAGGCCGACCCTTGTGCTTAAGAGGTCGATCTCCTTATTGCGGTGTGTCTTGGGAAGTGTAATGTCATCCCAGACAACAGGCGGCTGAGACCTGTATAATCATTCAGAGCAACAGTAGAAGATCTGTATAAAAACTTTACTGGTCCGACGTGGTCAGCGTGGACGTGACCTTCCCTAAGGGGGGGGGAGTTGTGCTAGGAGGCAAGCACAAGAGCAAGAAAAACGGCTAAGTATAAAACGCAGAAGTACTCAGTACGGAGTACAGTAGGACCGATCAGAATGATGTTGATGTGAGGTGCCTAGACTGTTGTACGGAGTACTCAGTACAGTTGAGTTATGGAAAGAGTTCCTGAATGTATAAGAACTCTAAGAGTAACCCGTTTCGGGGAGATGAACTGAACTGAAAAGTAAACATAAAAGTAAAGAGCCGTAACTGCTGTATATTGTGTATTGAAAGCATGCATTGATAGCAAAAGCATAACTATTAAGATTTACGAAACCGAAGTCTTGTAGTTGACCAATCGTAAGCATACCTCGTGCGGTCGTTTAATAAGTGTAGAATAGTATAAGTCCGAAACCGTAAAGAAGAGAAGAAGTCAAGTGTGGACTCCTACAACGGGAAGCCCGTGGCTGTTTGGCTTGTATTGGGTTTGGGTACATTCGAGCCCAGACCCAATAAATCTGCCAAAGAAATAAACTGTTCGTTTCGCGCACAATGTATCTCAGTCCTTGAGCTTCAGGGAACTTGAAGACGATATATCTAGACAATATTTGTGGAAAGTCTCGTGCGCTAGAACGCACGGGAAGCCCTTGGCTGTTTGGCATGTATTGATTGGGTTTGGGTACATTCGAGCCCAAACCCAATAAATCAAGGCTCTATATCGATATTTCCGATAACCGATACTATATCGTATTTATCGCCGATTATCGGATTGCAATGTCTAACTATCGATTGTGCAGGTTTTGGTGTTCCATATTGAATTTATAACAAATTGCATAATTATAAATGTCCAAGTAATCGATTATTCATCGATTGTGCCGATTATCGATACCGTTTTTCGGATATCGGATTGTATCGATACCGAAAAACCAAACCGATATAGAGCCCTGCAATAAATCTGCCAAAGAAATAAACTGTTCGTTTCGCGCACAATGTATCTCAATCCTCGAGCTTCAGGGAACTTAAAGATATATATCTAGACAATATTTGTGGAAAGTCTCGTGCGCTAGAACGCACGGGAAGCCCTTGGCTGTCTGGCATGTTTTGGGTTTGGGTACATTCGAGCCCAAACCCACTAAATCTGCGAAGGAAATAAACTGCTCGTTTCGCGCACAATGTATCTCAGTCCTTGTGCTTCAGGGAACTTAAAGATATATATCTTCACAACATATCAGCGTAGTTTCGTGTGCTAGGAAGCGCGGGAAGACCTTGACTGTCTGGGTTCATGAAAACCGAAACCCAAAAAGCTCTTGGTCATGAAGTGACCTTCTCGTGCATACTTGACGACAATCCTTGCGCGCAAGAGGGTGAATTGATATTACTCTCAGCAAAATTAGTGCAAAGTTTCGTACGCTAACACAGAGGACTTCGATGTGGTTGGGTTCGAACCCAAGCAAGGTTGGCATGCGCAACCTTGACTTCCACACCTCAAAAGGTCGTGATGGCGCCATAAACCTAAAAAGATAAGTCAGTCTGAGACCTCTCCCACCTTGAAGCTCCTCAAATTTTGTATGCATATCCTAGGTGACTAGATTAAATATGAAAACAAAGTGAGTCCGATGTGGCTGGGTATCGTGCCAAGCTAGGTTACCCTAAACTTCCACATCTAAAAAAGGTGCGTCCCTCCTCGCCATCGGAAAACCTGCGACACAAGCTGCACACACCGAATACCGTGAGTTCGCATATATGCAATAAACGAATTGAAAAATAAAAACGGTCAAACACTTCCGCAATCCCTGCACATAACACAACAGTCACGATACTGTATCGTTCCGCCCGAGGCGGAGAAACGTTGAGAAAATTATGAGCAACGAATGCCGGCAGCGAGCGCTTTATGCTTGAGCTACTGTTGTCAACGCCGGCGCCAACGGTAATCGTATCCGCGATATCGATGGAAGATAAATTGATTATCTGTTTTAATAATCCTGTAAATTTATTTTAAATTAAATCACGATGGCACGCGAGGCGATGCGAGACGATATGACCGTGACACTGGTTCAGACTTTTTTCGGGATTGAGACGGAAACGACGTGTGAATTCCACGCGTATAGCCCTTCTGGCAATTATCCTTATTATTCCAGGTCCTGTCACAAGGACCTAGGGAGAATGGTGATGGTGGCCGGGTATTATGTATATGTCGCAAACGCGTGCACATGATGGGACAAATACCGCTAGTCCTGAACAATCTCAACACTCGCGCGTATATATCCAACTTGTCCTTAACATACACATGAGTTGATAATAATCCAGGCATATCTTAACACAGCACACGATCGTAGAGCTAGAAATTTTTTGAAATTCTGATATTCTGAGATCACATGCTAAGCTCTTATATACAAGCCCAAATTTCTAACATGTAAAAAGATAAATAAAAAAAAACAGCAGTAAAATATATTCATCAAAAGATCAACAAAATAACCAAAAGTACGAATTCTTGTACAAAACTGTGAGCAGAACTGTCTTAGCGGTCTAGCACTGGCACGCGAACAGCCACCTAGCACTTGCGAAGGCAAAATAATAATGAGTCCTCTAGTCCTGACCTACGGTCAGAGCTTACTTATATCTCGAGTCATTGTCACATCTGCAAAAACTGTAACAGGCTTCCGCCCTGAAATCTTCATCTGCCAATAGAAAGTCACTATTCTATGCCAGCTTTAACAATGTTACCGTTTACTGTCTTCTGACCGACACGTCAGTGGCAAACTTGTAACTGCCATATCCTCTTATCACTTCGCGGTCACCTGATGATGACCATATCTTCTTCACCAAGTCTGTTTCTCTCGAGCAGTCATCCCGCGCGAGATCTGTCATACTCGTTATATCTGTCACACCTGTCACTAGCTGGACAAACCCGGCACGGTACCATGGGAAGCCGGCGTTTGTTACAGTTGTCGCAAACGCGTGCACATGATGGGACAAATACCGCTAGTCCTGAACAATCTCAACACTCGCGCGTATATATCCAACGTGTCCTTAACATACACATGAGTTGATAATAATCCAGGCATATCTTAACACAGCACACGATCGTAGAGCTACAAATTTTTTGAAATTCTGATATTCTGAGATCACATGCTAAGCTCTTATATACAAGCCCAAATTTCTAACATCTTCCATCTGTAGCTGCTGCCTGTAGTAGCACAGACTCAAATGTGGGCTTGCTCGGCATACTGAGTCGTATCTCCATCTGCCATGAACTTGCCCAAACTGAAGGTAAACATGCCAATGCCTTCACCTTCTCCACCTTGTAACATCTTGGCTCTCACCAAAGGGTTCTTGAACACCAAGACCCACATACACCTGCGGCCAATAGGTCCATGCTCCAGGTGTCCAATCACATGCAGGCGTCCAGACTGACTTACAGTAGATCGCGGGCTATAAGAAAAAGGTAAATTTCCCGTAGCGCTAGTTTGTTAATTTTTTCTGACCCCTTTTCCCCCTCTAGCGTGCTCGATTTCTTATCCGAGGGTGCCCGATTTGCATCGCTTAGCGTCGATTTTTTCTTAATCGCGACACCTGGAATCATCGACGGAAACTTAGCGATGGCGATTTCTTAGTTGCCCATTTCCCCACAGTCGATGCGGGGAGAAAGTTAGCGTATTTTTTCTTATTGACTCTCACAAACTCCGCACACCGACAGCTCAACAACACAGAACGCCTCACAGCCGAGCTCACTCTTACCCTTCGTACTGCACTGACGGAGAGGGAATAATTATGGACGAACGCAAAGTAGCGACTGCAAAGGCACTGAAGGGTCTGTTTGATGAGGGAGTCCTCAATGAGATAGATTTCAAGAGAGAGAAGACTAAGCTCTTCTCATCCCCGTATGTTTTGAACCTGGCCGTAATAGATGGCCTTCGTGAGTCCAAGGAGCTGTTGGACCTCGAGGTGTTAGATATGGCAGAATATTCGCGTGCCAAACAGAGTTTCTTGGATGCCACTACGGTAGTGGTACGCGAAGAACGTGAAGAACAACGACCGTTGAAGCCTACTGCGCTGGGCAGTCCTAAGCGTCCCCAGATGCTTCCTTTTATCGATATTGTCTTCTCTTCAGATTCCGACTCCGACTCTTGTTTTTCCTCAGTGACCGACTCATCTGCCGATGAGAGTGATGGCGAGAGTGTGGTGACCTCCCCAGAGGTATCTGATGTATCTGACAACGACGTCGAAATGGCTGAGCTTTGCGATGTCCAGGAATCAGAACAGGGAGGTGAGGAGGCAACGCGGCCAGGCAAGAAGGTGGAGGATCCAGTTTCAGAGCCCTTTCACAAGCCGCTGGTGGGGAAGAATTTTAAGGCGCGCTCATTTTTCGACTTGGGGTTTACCAGCACTGTGACTGCCAAAAAGACCGGCGCAAAATACACCGTCGCTGAGAGACAAGCCGTCGAAAAAGTTCCGAAGTTCAAGTGCCGATTCTGTTCAAAATGTAGCGAGCGTGCCCCAGCCATAGTCCATCATGAGAAATTGACGGCACCCTGCAGAGTGGAAGGCTGCAAAACCGACTCCATCTTCGTAAGGTACTCCATCTTCGATAAGTTGTTATGATGCACTTACACCGATATCAGGCAAATGAACCCTATTAATAGGACTAAATATCATGGTCTACTGTACTGTTGTTGGTGAATCTAGCGTCAAAATTTTCTTAATCGGAGGGTATTCATGACCTTCCGCATGAAAATTTAGCGGAAGGTTTCTTAAGGGTTTTCTTATTTTTTGGGGAGAAAAATAGCGGCTGGTTTCTTGTAGATACAGTTTCTTATAGCCCGCGATCTACTGTAATCGTCTGAAGTACGCGGCTCTGCTCTCGGTCATGTCCGTCAGATAATAAGAGGGAACATGCACACATGCTACCACGCGACTGGCCATAACTGCCAATGGAAACGCGATATCCAATGCGGCAAACCAAGGAGAGGTCACCACAGCGTCACAGACACCATACTTCTCCTTCCATATGCGATAGTTACCTGGCTGAAGTGCATCACGCGCCTCAGACCATCCCAGCTGATGAGGGTTCCAGTCATTGTTCATAAATCTCAGCTGTGGCCATTGCTCCACCATCACCTCACTGATGACCCCAGTACCTGCCCATGGGTCCCACACGCCATCGATGGACTTCCAGTCCACCTCTGTCGCCAGGCGTCTCACCTCGGAAGGCACCGTGATGACAAGCTCAAGTCCCCACTGTAGCGCGCGCTAGCCTCGCGCACCTGGGCCCCGGTCATATGTCTTAATTCTCCTCGCTTTTCAATCTCTTCTTCAGCCAAGGCAGGCACTAGAGGTCCATCCCTCAGTTGCCTCGCCATCGCTTTCTGCTCTCGATACTTCTTGCTCAGCACGGTGCGGTGTCCCTCGTTCCAATGCCCAGGCATGAAGATCTTCACGGCCTCTGAGAGCTTGTCCTGCCTGCCCCAATCAATCTGATCTGGCATGTAAAGGAACAGGTCCTTCTCTTCCAGCATCATCTCCCTTGACGAGATAGTAGCCTGCCATGGCTGGAACTTATCGCCCTTCACCACGCGACGGGGACCCACGTCCGCTGGCAGCAGGCGCATGTCTGGGGACAGCTTCTCGTTCAATTGCTGCTCCTTCATCCCCAATCTGTCCTCCAAGACGCAAGAGACCTTAGTCTCCTGGGTCTGCACCTCGGCGTTAGCAGCTTGCATCCTCGTGCCTGAGCACCTAGGACACAGCCACTGGCCTTCTGGCACCTCGGACAGCGCTGGAGTAAGACACCACAAATGGTACCCCTTGTTGCACGTATCGCACAACAACATCTCTGCTTCTCCATCAGCCTTCCTGCACACCTCACACGCAAGATGTCTGCTGGACACGGCTGCACTGCAGTCATACTGGTCCTTCACCTGTAGGTGACACGGTGCAATGCTCTGCACAGTGCTCTTCTCTTTCATCTTGGTGGCGTCTTCGAGCACCACAACACCATCTCGCTGTATCTTGACCAGCTTGAGGATGGCGGACTTGGTGGCGACCTCCATGCCACTGCGGGGCTTCTGTCTGATGTACACGAAGTCTCCCACCTTGAACTGATGTGGCTTGGGCTCGTAACCACCACCCCTTCTTCCTTCATAGTGTAAAGTGTCACGGTGCTGCGCAATCTCCAGACTGCAGCCAGCATGCACCATCAGCCGCCTCACCACCTGTGCTCTCTGCAAAGGTCCTTGACTCGGGTGTCCTTGTCGTCACTGACCTCCGGACTGAAGTCCATGCTAGGCGCCTGCTTCAGATCTGGCGGCACCACTGCCTCTTGGGCAAACAGTAGGGTGAACGGTGCCACTCCTGTGGACTCCTGGCGTGCTGCATTGTAACTCAGCACCAATGGCCAGAGTTGTTCGTCCCACTCGTAGTCGAGGCCCTTCTCCAAGGCGAGCTTCTTGAAGCAGAACTTCATCGTGCGTACTACTCGCTCAGTGAGCCCATTGCCTTCTGGTGAGTCTGGTGAGGTGACCCTTCTGTCTATCAGGCAATCCCTGCATAGCTGCTCAAACTCGCCCTCGAACTCCTTGCCTCCATCCACCAAGCATTCGGCTGGCGCCCCAAATACAGCCAGCACATGACTGCGAAACGCTGCCGCAATGGTGCTTGCCTCTTTGTTGGGGATGGGTACGCAGACTATAAATCTGGTGTAGTGCTCGGTCATGATGAGCACCCTGCTGTTACCAGACCTCGTCACCCTTCTTGAAGGCCACGCCAAGTCCAGTGACCAACGATACATGAATGATGCGATCTCCAAAGAAGGGGACAAGACCGCCTCTTCCCTCGCGTAGTGATTCTTTACTCTCTGGCAGGTCTCACACTGAGTGACCACCGCCTCCACGTCCTTCTTCAGGTCAGCCCACCAATGTCGCTGCCATAGAAGATGTTGGGTACGTCTTATACCCCAATGGCCAGTCCTGGAGTGGTACTCCTTGACCAATGCCAAACGGTCGGCAGCCTTTGGTATTCTCACCTCCTTGCCCGACAACGTGATCATGTAGATCTCATCCGTGGCCTCTCCTTGTCTTTACCAGGCGGACTCCAGGCAGGCACCTCAGCGCGTGCTGGTTGGGTCACGCCCTCCTTCACGAAGTGACTCTCGTGCCTTAGACGATATTGGTCAATGGCGTAGAGCTGCCACTCCTTCTTCTTCTTGGTACCTGCGCTCTGTCGCTTGGCACCGATTCCTTGTGCACCCTTCTGCCCTTGCGAGCACATCGTCTGCAACTTCTCTTCCCAGTCACGGTGGCTCATAGTCTTCGCCACCTGCTGAGTGTATGCGTTTGAATTTCCAACCCACTCTGCCAGCAAAGCTTGTCTCTGCTGAAGGTCCGACCTCGCATGGTCTGCCCAGTTGTTGTCTACAGCGATAGGCTGTCCCGTGGGGAATTCTCCGCCACCGGGGACTCCTCGCTGCGAGGAAGCCCCTTCCTGCTTGCTTCTGCGACCGCCATCAACAGCTCCATAGCCCTGCGATCCATGGCCAAGCCCAGATATATTATATTTTGTGTGTGCAGGTTCGCGGATCGCGTATATCATACAGGCGCCGCAGTCGCACATACACGACATATCTCGCATAATATCAACCGCTGCGGAATAAACAGCGAAAGCAGTGCGCGAGGAGACATCGTCGCAATTGCATTTGTTCGCATACACACCGTCAGTGGATAACAGCGCGACAAGGTGTGCATACATTATGCAGATCGCACACATGCGCTGCTATCATTCGCAAAATTGTACGAGATGCGACATATTGACGCGCGGATGAACAAATCTTCATCAGTGTATGTTCCGTACGCGAAATGGCATTCGTATCATATGCCTTACATACTGCGACAAAGATATGTTCACCATTCGCAGCGCGCACAACAACGACTTTGACAAATTGCTTACTCGCACTAATTTTCAGTGCAGTGTACGCATCAAAATATCGCCATTTCAAATGGTTGCAAAAATCACTCGTCTGCGCGCATTATGATTTACCTTGACAGGATATGTACATACACGCTAGATTCATCATGAACAGATGACGCGCGATGATGGTATATGTATGCAGCATGCCATACAAAGTCTGTGATGCTTGCACATAAGAGAGGGTATTATCCATTCACTGTCAGATTTACATACAAGTTTGCAATCATGAGTGTGTACCATATGCTGTGTGAGTAACTATACACACACACACACATAGTATGCCATCAGATAAGTGGATGCTGTGCAGCAAATATCACATGTATGTACAATCATATGAGTGTGCAGTACTTACCATACATGCAGCACCACACACACACTTGCAGTATATACTATTCATTCAGTATATACCAAGTGCATGCAGCAAGATGTACCATGCATTATTATACTGTGCAACTATATCATGCAGTTTGATTCCACTTTGTTATACAGTGACATATGCATACATTTATGCAGCCAGCTTGATCACGATAGCAGCTGGCATGCATAAACCAGCTTGATCATGATAGCAGCTGGCATGTATGGTCTCATATAATAATGCATCAGACATCGCAAAATAAATCACATAGCATACCTGCTGTGCATGTAAACTATAAATGAACCCACTTGGTGTAAGGTGCCTCTTCATGGTCTCAACACAATAATTAGCTCAGTATACCCTGACGCAGGATTTGGGATGGGTATACTTTTCTATTGTGGATCATTGAAAGGAATGCTCACCGGAACCATGTGTGAAATAGACCCAAGCAACTCATCACTGCAGATGAGATATGCAGGATTACAGTCACTAACTAAGTTGATATACATCATGTTAGATACATGTTGTTAGTGGTATACAGATCAT